>JAQFZC010002217.1:0-24247 GCA_034695205.1 Dicyrtoma fusca | reverse complement strand
TTCTTGAGCTCACACGAGGAAGGAGAACGTCAATAGAAAATAAAAAATTGGTAGAGGAGGTTTTTTCAGTAGAGAACGCATTAGAACAAAACAACTGAAGTAGAGAACACACGAGATGTCTACCTGACCTATGTAATTCCGATGGTTTTTGTATTTGAGGGCGAAATGTCCTACTTGGATCTTCGGGGTGCACTTTCCGGTACCATGTTAAGAGACGATGCACCACACGAGGCGTCCACCCAAAATCTAGCAAACATGAAAAAATAAGTTTATACAAAGGTCGCTGAAAATTTTCATCAATTTAAAAGAAACAAATTAAGCCATCGGTTGACATGCTGTCCTGTTGGGAATAAAATTGTACATACCTAAAATACCAGTTCATGGCTTCCTGTGTATTTCCTACAAATGAGAAATTGCATCCTAAATCCAATACCTAATAATTCATGTCCAGAGCTATGGACTGCATATAGTGCATGGAAAATCTTGTAATTTTGTACTTTTTTGGCAGCGAATGAAGTTGGCTATCGCACACTATAACAAATGATAAATAAATGAAATAGTACCAGCACACCAAAACAACCAATGTGGTAGTACAAAGCTAATGCCAGTTTCCATGCCTTTCACTCCAGATATTAATGTCTTTTACTACCCATATATATAATCTGTATTTGAGTTTATAGTAACTGACCTGCTTGGCGTCAAAAAAATTCCAGCGTCTAGTTCTCATTATTTTCTGTCAACGTTCAACGTTTACTAAAACTAAAATTTTCATCGTGCCATGTTTTATGGAGTGAAATATTTTGATGCTGTCGAAAAACTTGGATGAACAATAACATGACATTGCCAACTATATATGTACGTAGCCTACCCAGTAAAACACCTGGGTATATATGTATACTGTATTTTATTATGGAGTGTTGTTTGAGTGTAATGGAAAGGAAAACATTATTATGGTTAAATGTACTATACCTATATGTGCATTCTGTAGGTATGTAGGCACTTACGCTTGTTCAGACTACACCCACAAATACAGTATGTCCCGAAACTATGGCACTCATTGGGAGTTTTACCGTGCTTCAATTTAAATTTATTTTATCTAATTGTTACTTCTAAATGTAAATTCAGAACACTCGTCAAACATTTTAGGTCAGCATTTGTGCAATGACTTTTGTGGTGAAATAGATAATTATTGAAATCCATCGTATTTGGCTTAATTAATTTGCTATGTGTCCACATGACTTTAAAAACATAAAATTGTTTCCTTATGGTAGGGGTCACTTAACAAAAAAGGTCAGGATTGGATGGTAAAACCCCACCGAGGGGTGCCATAGTTTCGGGGCATCACTTTTTCACTAGATGTTTTTTTTGTATGGAGCCTATTTGACCCTTGGCGGTCAAGTAAAGTTAAAATAGGTCTTCTAGCCCCTCTTGGCCAAAAATAATAAAAGTTATGTAGTTTGGTTGTGCTGCGTGAGAGGCTCGAAAATTCATCAAACGTGAGGTGGCTGCCTCAGTATTGGGCCCACTGTACATAGTGCAGGACGGCATAGGTAGAAGCCAGAAAGCGTTTGTCTTAGAAAATTCAATTAGAACCAAGGCTCAAGATATTGTGAAAGCAAAGAAAGATTGGTGCCAGACTGGACTTAAAATTAATATCAGTGCAGCACTTTACTCACTAAAGTACAGGAGCCTCTCTGTTCTATGTAGTCACCGAATCGAGACGGGTTTGGAATATTAAAAGAATATGTCTTAAGCTTTTAGCCTTTGCTGTTTGTAAAAATATATGGAAGTGACCTTTAGGAGATAACTCTGCTTATATGGTTCATGGTTCAGTCTTATTAAATTTTCAAGTTTAAAACAACATATGGCGCTGCGCTGCTCCTGCTACAGCTTACTTAGGTAAGTAATTTCGGCACATATTTTGAAAGGGACAAAGTTTTAACCACAAGGATGGGTGACATGAATTTTAAATTAAATATGAAACAAAGAGCGCTGTCAACATCATAAAGTATTAAACTAAACGTCAACTGTCATGAGAATTTATAACAGTGCAGTGGTTGTTTTCCATCTTTTTTCGGGCATTGTACGCAGTGCACATTCTCAGACTGTGGTAAATATATTAATCAAGCAAAGTGAGAGCAGCTTAATCATAATTTTCATACAGACTCCTGTCACTAGAGAACAATAAGTAGTTCTCCGTTTCATTGTGCCCCATGGGCTTTGTGCTTACAGAGGCAGCTAAAAACGATAAGCTGCGTGCTATTACGACGACAAAAGTGTTGAACTGTTGACAAAGCTTCCTGTTAAATTCATCATGAGTAAGTACATGATTTTGTGACTTGTTTAATTCATCGTAGTAAATGCCTCCATGCATGTTGGTATAGTACACCTGGGATCAGGAGAAAAGAAAATCCTCCCAGACAACACTCTTACGGACAAAACACTCCTGCAGATACAGAAGAAACGCATTTTGTTTTTCGAAGTTCGAACATCATACTATGCTGCCTAGAGCATAGGGCTTGTCTCGTCAATATTTATATGGTTAGGAGGGTTTTACACAACGTTGCAGTAGTATGGAAGCTTTACATCTGCGATTATTTTGCACGGGAGCGTTTATTCTGGGAGCATTTTGCCGGGTAGTACACCTCCTTCTCTATACATATGTAATTTTATGCGTTTGATAACCAAGACAAGGTGACGTCAATCATTTCTGAAAATCCCCCGAAACAAATGTGACAACCAAAAGTTTACATTTGTAACATTATGCATCCAGTAATTTCTGGATACTATATATAGGTAGTTTAATAACATATGCATTTAAATTTATTACGGAAGAGCATTGATAAAAGTTCCATCGCTGAATGCTATCAACTTAACATTAATTTTGTCTAGCTTCTCAAAGCACACATCCCACCCAACAATCTCCTGTATCACCCCTGCATGATAAAATTAGGTCAAATATAAGAGCTTTATGCAACAACATGAATACTTAGAACAGGAATGTTCGTATGAGCGATACCAGAAATCGCTTCTTATTAGCTATTTTTTCTTGAACTTTGAACTAGCATAATCACTGGATTATCTGTTATTACTCTAAAATCTAAGAAAAGCATACAATTATTTGTACTTTATTGACGTTATTAGTACGTACGTTGGCTAATGATCAACAAAAAGATATTGTGCATTATATTACAAAAAGAGTAACAGTAGTGTACGAGCAAATTCGAACTAATACAAACAAATATGAAAAGAATCTCCAGAGCGTTCAAGGAATCCTTCTAAAAAAGTCTGCACAAACTACAGCGATGGTTCTGAGCGGCGACAGGAGTAATACGATGATGAAAAAATTCCATCTGCACCAGTCGGCAGTACTACACGATACCACATAGGCGTACACACAAACATGAGCCTGAACGCAATAAAAAACACTAATAAATTAAATATGAAAAAACTCCGCAATGATGTCTTCTACCCGAAACCCGACCATATAATAGATATGCTTTTGCCATTTGTTATACCAAATTGCCCACTGGAACTCATACTTGACATCACTAGGGACATTGACCAATACATTTTTTTGGTAAATTTAATTACTGTTGATGGTCGCAACTGGGGCCGGGGACGGCGAGTGTGTGGGTGCGTGGATGTGTCATTTAGCAGTTCCCATTTGCGTGTTGCTACTCTCCGTGTGAAGTGTCCATAAAAAACTCATGATCTTAATTATCTACATGCACTGCTCATGCAATTGCTTGAAATGCAGATACATGTACTGTAATAGTGGTGTAATCTGTAATATTGGCTTTATACATTCTGATCCTCATGATTGTAATGGTTATGGAATGGGAAGAGATGGAAACTTAGAACTACCATGTGTATGGGGAGGAAGTTGGGGCTAGGAGCGAAGAGCCAAATGAACGTATTTGAAGGACCTTAGAGTAAGTCATTACACGTGTTTTATGGGGACGGGTGTACAGGGAGGCTACTGATATTATGTAGATGAGAATGAGAATGGATTTCGGAGGACACGGAAGGCTCTCTGAGTTGCTACTCTCTGTCTGCAGCAGAACACAAACTCCCAGCATTTCCAAACTCCAAAGCGAGCATTCCAGGCTCCAGCCCAGCATTAGCGTGAGCCATGGAGCCCAGAGGAGCGGAAATCTCCGTGTAGCCAGGGCCTGGAAGGATGAAGAAGGAAGGGTAGTAGCATGCACTGGAGACTGGAGGGGTACTTTCATTTAATTTTTCATCTTATTTTTCTCTACTGTTCTGCTACTTCGTTGCAGGAAAGCTGAAAGGCGTGGTTGGTTTCCCTCCTGCTTGTTCAGATCTCTCTCTCTCTCAGTTTCCCGTGCAATATGAATTGTTGAGCGTTTTTGTCCGCGCTCCCTCTTCTCGGTCTTTATATGTCTATCCAGAGAGACATTCATGGAAGAGGACGGCTGTGAGATGTGCAGCGTTGGTGTGTTTCAGCCACTACGCCTCCTGCCTCCTCTACTTGCTCACTGGATGACTGGCTGGCAGTTTCGTGTCTGGAGTCTGGAGTCTCCTGCCTGTTCCTGGCAGTCTCACTCGCTGGAGACCACATGATTCAATTTCCATTTTATGGGGAGTTAGCAGCCGTTCCAACGCCACCGTCTGCAGCCCTGTGGACACGGTAGGCTATAGTCTACCACGATCACGGGAATGCAATACTCACTACTGAGCCAACCTAACCTATCGTTTCCTCGTCTTCTCCTTTTCTCTTTCTTTATAACTCATCTCTCCTTCCTCCGATCCTTTCGCTCCAGACTTGGATACTTGAAACAACTGCCTGCTATAATATGATCTATATGATATTGCCATTGCATAATGCGTTGTAGATCCACAATCCACACCCATCCAGTATCCAGACCTTCATGCTTTTCCTTTTACTTACTTCCTGGCTTTAGATATTGCATTGTGTGTGTATTGTGTTGGAGTAGCTGCTGTATACGTAAGTGGGAGAAGGAAGAGCCAGCCAGACGGTGCCCTCCTCCAGCCCAGCTCCTTATGGTGCATTATGGGCTCTCCGCTGAGAATAGGAATATTGGAATATTCTAATATCTGTAGGTTTGATAGTGGAAACACACAATTCCAGAAAGTTTTCGGCTCACTGATTCAAGCGTTGGCTCGAGCTATATTATTATGACTTTCTAGGAGAACTATAGGAGTGAAGCGAAGTTTGAAGAGAAACTATACTGATATTATTATCTTATTCTAACAACTTGAGACTTCCACTGGCACTTCTGCTAACTCCAGCACACAGGTCTGGGCCTGGATTGACTGGGACTCTCAAGATTTCCATTTCACTTTCCTTGCATTTATGTGTAATGGCCCAGCGTCCCAGCTCCAAAGGGAAGAAGAACGAGTGTGCGGTGCGGAGTAGCGTCTCCAGTTGTGGATACGGCAGGCCGATGTATAGGTGGGGTATTGCAAGGCGTCCAGGAGTCGTACTTATGGACCTGAACCGACTGGATTAAATATAATACTACTCTTTTAGGTACCTTAACTTACCTATAAATGAGTATCTCCTGTGCTGGAGGGTTATACACTTGCCAGCGTTCCTTCCACTATCATAGGTCATATCCTCATCTCATCCATGTAGGGGATTTCGAGGGAGGGAAGTTCATGCTGAACGATTCAAAAAAGGAGCAAAATACAAGTGGAGCGAAGGCAAGACAAGACAGCAGCAGGAGGAAGAGAAAAAAATAAAAGGCTCTCGAAATAATATAAAGCTCACTTCAGACTTGAGACGAAAAGATAGTTGGAAATGTTGGAAATGTGTATGTATATAGATATATATCTCAGAGGCAGAAGACAGAGACGAAGTGGATTATACTCTACTTCTTCATACATGTATGTATACCCACCCATGGAGAAACACTGGAGCTCATGTATACGTAAATTGTCGGATCTTCTGTTTTTGTGGGGACTAGAGCTGGATCTGAAAGAGAAACAGAAAGATACCAGCGTTTACATTGAACATTTGTAATATTTTTTTCCTCCCGCAGTCTGAACGTGCGGACTCTGGGTCGGCTCTCCTTACGAACAGTACATACGTACACAGAGTTTCTGTAGCAACTGAGGTCTCTTCTGTACCCTCGTCAATTCCAAGATTGCTCTGTTTTGTGTCCATTTTAATTACACTTGAAATACTCTGATCAGATCTCTGATTCATCCTTTGATCGTCGTCGGGCTCATCTAACAGTAGTCGACGAAGCAAGCAGCAGGCAGGGAAGGAATGAGCAAGTACTCACTCACTCACTCACAGCTCCAAATACCTCTCACTCGCACTAGAGTCTCATCTTCTGCTCACATTACAGCCGCATCACTTCACTTGAGAGTCCAAAGGAAAGAGATCGTACGGACAGACGGACACATACACACGCGGGTTAACGTCCGTTTCAATCCAACTAACTAACAATCTTAGCATCCATCAGCTTGTTCTCAACCACATCATTCCCACTTTTAAACTGACTCAACGGTTCATTTGAAAAAAAAAAGTTACGCGTGATTATCTCAGAGGCTTTCAAAGTCAGTCTCATTCAGAGCATCAAATACTATTCAGAGAGGACTTGAAGAGACTCGTTTGGCATCGTTAGAAGGCGGAACACAGAGCCGAAGGGAGAAGAGTCAGAGTTACCACTGCAAGAGTGATTGCATCATATTCGTTGCGGGTAGTACACTAAGCCACGTACCCACAACCACAAAACTCGCACTCTATACCTTCCACTCCACCAAAACAACAACAACAACACCACCAGCCACTCGCTCAGGCTCCTCAGTGACAGTTTGGCATTTAGCGTAGTAATTCCTAAATGACCATCTAGCTAGTTGTCTCCCTAAATAGTGAGTGTACTCGTTCACTGCGTCTTGTCGTTGCCAATTAAGTGTCCCTTGGAAAAAAATTAAATGCTTCCTACTTTTGTCAGTTGTTCACACTGAACCTCACACAACTTCAAAGTCAAGTCTTTCCGTGTCAAAAACGTCAAAAGCTTCGTTCGCGTTCCAGGCCAGTTCAAAAGAAGAACAAAAAAAAGCTGCTACTAATAAATACAATTTACGAGTCTGGCTCTAACTTATCGTCAACATCCGTTTCTCTATTAGCACTCACACACACTACACGTAGTTACTGTGAGTGTGGGACAAATTTTGGCCCATATATTAATTGACGTGCAGTAATCGTAATCGTAAAAGAGTACTCATTGTCTCACTTCTCACTTCACGACTTACAATACTACAGTGTTCAAGGAGGACAGTACATGATCCGTACATCCTCTCCTCTCTCACTTCCACACCATTGCATTGCATTGACCAGACTATACTAGCAGAATTCATCATCTGTGTAGGGAAATATTTTTACTTAGTCGGAACGACATTCGCAAAGTACGAATTATAATTCAATCGCACACATTTTTGCAAAGCTATTTTACTCATACAACTCTCACAGCCGCACGCAGCAGCTATTCAGCACTACCAGCAAACAAAACTAAAGTACAAATCTAAAAAGAAAAAAAACATTCAAAAACTTTACTTAATTTTTATGGCAAATAATTATACAAATAAATAAATACGTAAAAAACACAAACATAAAAGGGACACATTAGTCAAGTTGTAAAGCTTTTGTGCCAATCAAGTTTAACATCTTTGGACTTGTAAAATAAAAAAATATAGCAAGTGGGAAAAATCACGGAATTGGAATTGGATACTTGACTACTTATCGGGTGACCACAGCAACCACTGACAAACAAGATGAAGCTAATCGTTTTGGGATTCCTCCTTGCAGCTCTCTGTTGTGCTCTCATCAGTGCCAAAGCTCTTAGCAGCGATGGCCATGCTCTTGACAATGATGAAACAAGAGCCGTTGATCTCTTGAGACGCATCACTCGACAAGCAGTCAAACGTAAGTACAACCTATTATTTTAAATCATCATGGAACGTGTCAGATGGGATCTGTATTATTATAGTGGAGAAAAAATTTTTTAAGGATTAAAGGAGAGAATTTTTAGTAGCAATAGTTGAGTCCCGTAGTGACAGAAGCACACTTTGACTAGTTTTGAGAGTTTTGCTACCCGCCTGAAAAAAACTGAGGGAAAAAGCAGGTTGCTCCGTTTTTTGGCAAGCTCATTCAGTGCGCACTTCCAACCATAGCAGTAGACGCACATTTTTATGACATTCATGGGGAGATGTGCAGTAGCATTAGGGAAGACTGTATGAAAAGGTAAACACATTGCTGTCAATATGGAACGGGGAAATTTACGGGGTCCCTTTAAAATTTATTGCTTCCGTCAAAAATGTTCTCAATTCCTTCCCTCGTGGAATATTTCTCACATAAGCTTACAGCGTTGGTTTCGAAAGCACTAGAATGAAAACGTGTATACAAAAAAAAATGAAGGGAAACTTGAGATGCTTATAAAATTATATTCATATACAGTAGTGACTAGCTCGCGTAAAAGATTTGGAATTTAGAGCAGTCTAAGTGACTGCCCTTTTAGGAGATAGTTTATCTATCAGGACTGACTACTGTCTGTAATACGTTTACATAAAAGCCATTGAGACGTAATCTAATTTTTCTACGACTTTTCAATGTAGGGAAGATTCATAGCATTACTGCCTGAGCTTATAGCTTCTTTATCCTTCCTTCAAGCATGAGTAGTCACATTTCTCATAGGTACGCAGCTTAGGATGACATTTTTATTTATTGGATTTATAGAATCCCCAGACGGTTAAATGCCAACGTAGCAAAATTATTCGAGAGACAAACAAACAGTGGCTAACTGTGCGGAACACATGTGCATTTTGAACAAGATAGTCTAATAATCTATGTACGTAGGTCAGAAGATGTATTTCTGTACAGGGAACGTTCTGCTCAGGAAATGAGCAATGTCTTTATGTCAATAATAATGAAACCGTGGAATGTGTGTTTGTGCATAATATTGCATCTTGTTTCTCTTACCATTAGCAACATGCAAGTACCAGAAGGGACCTTGGTCAGCTTGTGACCCTCAGACCAAGAAACGGACAAGAACATTCTCCTTAAAAAAAGGACCGAAAAGTGAATGCGAAGAAGTGAAGGTTCTCAGCAAGGACTGCAAGGGAAAACGTAAGTATAAACTGTATAGAATCGATCGTGATGAAAGTCGCTATATTAATTGTCTAAATGTATAATGCATGGGAAGGCCTTGTGCTGAATGGGGAATTTAAATTAAAAAGTCATATTGTGCTCTCAACGTTTCAGGTCAGAAGCAGAAGAACAATTCTAAAAACCGAGATCGTCAGCGACAGAACAAGAAACAGGACAAGACTAGTAGGAACAAGCAGAATTAAAGGGTGGGGTATTTGGTACACGGCACTAAACCTTTTGTCGGCAATGCAGTATCTGCAGCTCAATCTTAAAAGTTAAATTATTCAGCGAAAGAAGATCGATACAAGCGTACAAATAGGATATCTACAGACAGCATTTAAAATACATTCACGGTTTTAAAATTTCAACTATCCGTTTATGCTTGTTGGGAGAACAAGATGGAAAATAAAAAAAGCAATGTGTTCTCATGTCTTGTATGAAAGGAAATATTTCTCTTTTAGATACTCGGTGTTGGTATTTTAAGGATACTATGGATCTTGTATGTTATTCATCATATATATTGTTATATTATATAATTACACACGTACATGGTTTTTGGTTTTATGACAATTAATGATATTCTCCTGTTGAATGTATACACAATCTTCCTAGTTATAGTCTAGCTATGAATCATCAATTTTTTTTATTTCTACGGTTTGTAAGCAATATTGATATAATATCTACTCTCTCAACATTTAAAATTCATATTACCATGAATAATGGAAATAGACATGTGTCAAGTTTCGTTAGCATGGATAACATTACGACAAGAATATTGTAATAATTGTAATATTAACTAATGAAGCAATATTATAAATAATAATAAAAATTTTACGATAATGCATTACAGTTATTATCCTAAGATTCCACTTCCAGATCCAGATGATACGTCAATTTTTATTCGGTTTGGATCCGACTTACTTAAATCGAAACCATTGCGTGACGCTCCAGAGGTTGTTGCGAAACTGCTGTGATGTGATGGAGATGTAGATGTATTATATGGCACATGAATTCTGACAGTTTCGCCACTAGGAATGTGTTTTGAAGAAGACGAAAGCGGAAGGGGACTCGGACTTGATAAAGAAAGATTTTCAATAGGAATGTTCACCGGCGAAGGAGAACTTGAACTTGGCCTACTATTCTCAAGAACATCAACAGGGTTTCTAAGTCTAGGGCTTAAACGTCTTTCTAATACATCGACCCTAGGTTGACGGGGACTTACACTTGACCTTTTATACTCAAACACTTCTCCTGAATCTCGAGGGGAACGCGGAGTAGGTGTTCGCCTATCGTGATCTAATCGATCCATAGGCTGAGGAGGTTGCGGGGGTTGAGGTGGTAAACGACGAGGACTGGTCCTATCATTCTCTAAAGCATCGGTAGGGAAAGGTTGGGAGGGTTGACGCACCATTAAATTGCTATTCTCTACTACATTGATCGGTCGCGGAGAACGTGCCCTGGGCCGGCTATTCTCTTGCATGTCCGCGGATTGTGCAGAACGAACCGATGAACGACTACTTTCTAGCACATCGGAATATTGCGGAGAACGAGCACGGGGCCTACTACTAATTATTTTATCAAGAGACTGCGGTGAATCTGATTGTGGTCGAATACTCTCCACACTCATATCGACAGCTTGTGCAATATGATTGGGACTCAGAGTTGATTCTAACCCCTTGTCCATTACTTCGACCACCGGTTGAGGACTTGCTCTTGATTTGGTATTCTCATTAGCATCCACGGGCTTCTTAGGACTACTGCTCGGTCTGTTGTTTCCAACAGCATGATGGGGACTCTGTAATATGTTGTCAATCACACCGAATGGCTTCTTCACCAATTCTTCATCAGTAGGGTCCCCAGCAGTATCCAATTTCTTTCGATGAAGTTCTTCAGAATGTTTACCGAATAATGTGATGGCTGTATCGGTATCACAGTCGAAATTTGATGGGAGTTTTGATTGTATATAAGTTAAAATATCATCCATATTTTTCTTTGCCAACAGATTCTTATTATGAATCTTTAGAATTGCATACGCTCCACATATAAGAACCCTTTCACCTTCTAATAAATAAATATCCCACAAACGAAGGGCTAATTCATATGGAACACGATCAAGGAAACACTGAAAAAACCACTTAAGCGTGTACAAGCCGGAGTCCACTCCGTGCTTGTCAAAATGTTTTTTAAGTTTGGGCAGCATAGCAGACAAAACTTTGTCATGATGAGATTGAAAACGAACTAACTTTGGAAAACCCGCAATAAAGAAACCTGAAAAACATAATTACACGAGTTTTTTAGTTCAACGGGCATCTCTTTCACGTCAAAATCATGGCGACAATCATAAACATTTTTAAAACCGGTCAACGTACCATGCATAGCATACTTGTGATGTGTCATTAGCTGCGCTAAAGCCCAAAAAGATTCCTCTTCATTCATGTAGAGAAGAAGAAGAGCAGCTATTTGAGACATTCCTTGGCAGTACCCTACCTCCGAATTGTAGACAGAATAAGCGCTAAGAATATTGAATAAAGATTGTTGTTTGACTCCGTACCTCTCGCGGAAGGACACGTGATCTCGGTAAGTTCTATTGACATCTAAATCTATTTGCCGTATATCTGGTGAAAATTTTCGTGCCAGCTCCAGCATTTCCTATACACAATAGCAATAATTAGTAAGCATTTGAGTCAACTGTCAATTGATGTTCTGTTATAATTAGGTCGCTACAACGTTTAGCCTATTTAATCATAACCTAACAGTTACTTAAGGTAAGTTCGTGTAAAAATACTGAAACAGGAATATCAAAACATTTCTCAAAGTACAGTGATACTGCAGATCATTTAATATTTACTACGATAAAACGAGTGGAAATAACGTCATCCACCGTAGTAAACATAAGTGGAAAATTCTCTCGTTTAGTTCTACCCATCAAAGTACATAGCGATTTTAATTTCTACCGTGAAGTGAAATGTACTCAAATCAAAAATGAAGCAGGCAATACTCGAATTACGCGAATAAAAGAATTATATACATATCAACTGACCGACTAATGATTAATAACTGGACATTCATATTGTTCGTCGGTAAACAAGCAAACAGATGCATACTAATCGTTTCAACAATAATTGTAATACACAAACAAGAAAATCAGAAATTTGGAATAACTATCACACTTGACGTGATAATCTACCCTACTAAAGTAAATACCTATATACAAGAATTATTTACAATGCCTATCATGATTAAACATGTCACAATGCTGGTACCCTAGTTCAAGATCCGCTAGGGTGCTACCTGATATTTTCCTGGCTGTTGATCCTTTAACTTTTCCAAATCCATTAATGCGCTCCAAATCGTCCCTCGAAGTTTGTTCGGAATACCTTTATATGTACGCTTTTTTAACTTTTCGCTATTTTTGTACTTATCCCATGCTTTGAACATTTTAAGCCATTTGTCAATCCGTTCCACTTCGAGATTCTTCTTTTTTATTTCATCCGCACCAAATTTTGCTGGTAATCGAGTATCACTGATTATACAAAGCAACACGAAAAAAAAAATCAATCAACACAATGCTTTCTACATCATTATTTGTAATTACCCATCACGCAAACTCCTTCTTTAAAATAAAAGTTAAAAATATAACCAACGTTAAATACTTTTACTACCAGTAAAACATTACATTTCCACATAGAAAAACATTTAACCACGTTTTGCTGATCGACAACGAAACAAATTCACAACGCTTCTATTTCACGTCAAACAGTCCTCTAGGTTACGTAAAATATAATTAAACTAAAAATATAAATACAACAACTATAGTTGAATATTTCTGAGATAAAAAATGACACTGGACACAGGACGATGTTCAAATCAGACAGCACATCCAACCGTTGACACTCTCGTGTCCAGTCAATTAATAATCCACTATATACCCACAAATCCGAAGCTGAACAATTCCTTTCAAGAATCAAAGTTGAAAGTGGAAGGTTGGAAACTATAAAAGACATTGATCGAAAATCCAAATCAGAAGCATTGCCCACACATCCCGTCATCAGTAATTACTGCAAATCTTATTAAAAAAATCTTCCTCACTCATCACAACCAACAACTTTTAACTTGTCCGACAATTAACTCGTCTGACTCATGACTAATCAGTTCACCCTACTAAAGCAGTCATCATTAATAATTATGATTACGATGATGATTTAGCAAGCTCTAACAACTATTAACTCGTAACTTATAAACTGTAAATAGATGATAGTCACTACTTCATACGAGTCCGGTAGATCGATAGCTAACATTCCCTCATGACTCAGTTCAGTGATGAATTATCAACTAGGTATGTTATAATTACACTAATAGAACATGCTCATACAGCATATATTTAATAGGATTAAAACAAGACTTAATGAAATGCTGACTGCGAAAGAAAATTCATAGTTAACAGTCACAGAGTGGAATTATACTCAAATACACCCAAGTCCAAGTTGAAAATAAAGTACATTAACTAACTAACTATAGTCAATAGTACGATTGACGAAGAACGACTTGACGATCAAGGATAATTATCCTAATCTATTTATAATACAAATGTACATATACAATTAGATCCTATAAACTAGGGAAATAGTAAAAAAAAAAAAAAGAGTACACAACAAAAAAGGAGTGACATACTGAATAAAACCGTAAAAGTCAGTTGCATGATAGATCTCAAAGGCTGGATCTTCCCATGGGTCAATTTGAGCTCCTTCTTCACGCCCTTTGTCATATTTTGCAATAATTCCAAGCCTCTCCTCTTCAGCCTTGTCAATCCACTCATCTTCAGTCTCAACCTCAACCATAATATCACAAAAAAAGATTGAATTTTTTTTTTATTTATTTTTTTTTCTATTTTCCCCTACTCCAAGACTTGCGTTTCGTCGTCACCCCTTCCTTGCAGCATACTGAAAAATTTGAATTATTTTGTTTTCCCTTCCGAGAGAGTTCAAGGTTGCTCTCTGTCACAGGCAACAGGATCCTCCTGTACATGTAGGATAACTACTACTGCTCCCAACCTCGTCCTCTGGTTCCATTCTTCATTGATACACAAGTTTTAGAGATTATTTTTGAAAAAATCTCTGTCAGAAAAGACTGAGAACAGAACAGATAACAGAAGAACGTCAGCCTTTCTCAAACTCTCCAAGTGTTGAGTGTTGTGTTCTGTTGATATTTATATATACTAAATGTGTAAGGGCCGAACTCACAATCAGCAAGAACTCTGCTGAGACCTACAGAAGGAGAATCAGAACCAGAGAAGAGCTCAAGAGCATCCTCTCTCACACGAGAGTAACTGTGGACAGATATTTATTTGGTTTATTGGTATTCTCTTCTTTTTTCTTGTTGTTCTCAAGTTCTAGTTCTGAGTGATGGATTAACACCAAAATTTACACACTCGTTGACTTGTTAGTTGTAATTAGTTTTGACAAGATTTATCGGGGAAATGTCCGTGACTTTATTTAAATCGAGCAGTACGTCCGACTCGGACTCCAAGAGTGATGAAAGTAATGACAAGTTCCTACGAGCACTTGGACAGGGGAATTTCACTAGTCAAATTATTCCCGTTGTATCTTTTGACTTTTGTAATCTGGACATTTTGTGGCGGGAGCTTCAAAATTATCAACATTATGACGGTAATGTGTCCGCTCCATACTTGTCTCTGTAGTGTCTTCGCTCTCCTAGTTGCTCCCCGTCTCTACTCTCTTCTGCCTCTACTGCACTTTCCAAAACATCTTCACTCCTTCTAGTTTCTCTTTCCTAATCCTTCCCGTCCTTCTTTTTTCTAGTAGAAAGAAAGTACTTGCCTATGCTATACTTTTTGATTTATTAATTTATTTATAATTAATTTAAGCCTACTTTAAACACCTTTCTATCATTTACATATTAATAATTATTATCACCATCCGGCAGGTCGGTCCGGCACAGGGCACAGTGTATGCACTTTTTTTAAAGTTTAGGTAGATGGTTTAAGTAATAGTTAATATAGCTGGTAATTGTTCATGAGCGTAGTAAAGAGGTATAGGTGGTACTTATAACTTGAATTGACTTTCTTGACTTATCTTAAAAAAAGAATGAAAAATTGAATACTGACTGAATGAATTAGATAGGTTATATTGTAGGTGCACTGTGGCACTGGCACTGGCCCTGACTCCCTGACATTAGGTACTGACTGACGGTGACGGTGCGGTGGTGTTGTTCTGCATTTGGATATTTATGTAAGGTAGGTAGGTAGGTGAGAGTAATTAATAGCTCTGGGGGTCTTGATTATTCTCTTGTATCAGTGTATATTTTGACAGATTGATTTTTGAGCTTTATTAGTTAAAATTTTGAGAAGGGTGAATGTAGCAGCTACACTCGTGTAGTGTCGACATGGACAATTAACATTTAACACTTGCACTTACTTGCGTATTTACTTACGATTAGGTGGATGGTTTCAATTTTTCAGTATAATAGTTAGTTTGTTGTTTGGTTGTGTGGGACGGACGGACGGACGGACGGAGTGGAGAGTTTAGAGCATAGTATGATGATGATGATGAGGATAATATGAACTACGGCAGAACACCCCCTTCACTTTGACTCACATTTCATTCTGTAGCATGGAATTGCTAATGTGAATGTGTCGTATTTATTACACTGCACTCACTCTGACTCGAGTCTACGAGTCTACAGCTTTGATATATGTTGTTTGAGAGAGTGTGTTTATCATAATATTCCCTTTTGCTGTTGTTCAGTTGGTGTTGGTAACTTTGCAAGTTTGCTCAACAACAACACAAAACTTTAGTAGTGTAGTGAGTGAGTAACTTTGACTCGACCATGCATAGTAGGACGACTATATGGGTAATTGCCAATAAAAATACACTGGGGAAGTCAGTATGCATGTATGGGAGGTAGGTAGGTAGGTTGGTATGTAGGTAGGTATACATAGGTTATTGAGCACCGACAGAGCACAGAGTACGAGTACAGTGCAGAAGCACCACACACACACCCCAAGACTCAAATCTAAATGTTAGATAGGGAAATATTTTTAGCAACATGAGAACCACATGGACTCAATAAATATATCTATGACATTTATCTTACTTACATAGTCTCGATGTACATAGCAAGATAGTCAGATTGTCAGTGGCAGTAGTTCTCTTCTATGCAGAATTTCCAACGTTAAAAAATACCAAGTAGACAGTTGTAAGTACGTTAATGCACTATCTGTATTACCTACAGAACTGTGGTAGTGGTGAGCCATGGACTACAACTACAGCATGGCTATAGGTGTTTTTTTAAGGTATTTTGACTTTTAGCTCACGATTTAAATTCGAGATTAGTCACAGTCACAGAGCACAATGGAGAGAAAAATGTATGAGAGATTTCATCACATAGAATAGTCTTAGGTAGAGTACAACAACAAACAATTTATAAAAGGTATAGGTAGTCGTAGAGGTTTGGTTTTGTATAACCCCAGTCCTTAAAGCCTTAAATATACGCTATGTATACTATACTTTTCGATAAAAAGGTATATTTTTTATTTTTAATGTGAACGAACCGACACCCACTAGACCAGGCAAAACCACTATTCAATTCAAGTACCAGTCAGCAGAAGAAAGGTTTTGACACTTGAAATTTTTAGAATTTTCCATAATATTGATTCTGGCTATACTCCTAAAATAGGTAGCATTTTGCACAGAAAGGGTCGGGACGGATCTTGTTTCACAAATTCGCCGAGACAGGACCGTAGTGGCATTGACATTCGCAGTCGTCATAATATTGTAAACCAACGCCTGCATCAGTTAGGTAGGTACCTACGTTGGCTTTCGTTTGTGTACCCGGTTTAAGGCTGTAAGAAGTTGTAATCCTTAAAATAGCATTCTGGAGCGCCTTATCGCCCTGTCCAAAAATCAACACTCCCTCAACTATTAGATCTGCTGATCTACTCGAAATCCTGTATGCATAGAAATTGCGGTGGTATTAAAAGTACCTAGTCTCTAGATGAGATGATCGGTCACACTTTTGTTTTTATGCTCAAGAAACATTCTGCTTATTCCGACATGCCGATGAAAGTATTACATCAGTATGTATTAATGAAAAATACCTAACTTTGGTACATGTATACATATATACTTTGCTATAGTGGTTGAGGTTGGATGGATGCACGGATGACTGATGGGTTTTCAACGCAGCTCTCAACCTGTGCATGTTATTAAATTCATTGTATGTTTAAGTGTTTGACTCATTCACATTCACACAAGAATATGACGTACTACTTCCAGTTGGCAAGTAACATTCATACCGCTGCTGCATCCGGTTAACCCGGTAGTAGGCCACTAACTCGAAACTGGGAAACTATTCTATTCGAGCTAAATTCTCGAACTTGTAAACTCGAATGGATTACAGATACAATCTCGAAACCCGTGGCTCGATTCAACTCGATTTAATTCTTAAGTACTTACTCAAATCGATAAGTGAGACGCCACGAAAATTTTAAGCCCCTAATTTATGTACCTACCTCTATCTAAAGGTAACTAATAAAATTAATATTAGCAACCATAATGAAACATTGGTAGCACAAATTGGAACTTTTTTCTTGCGCTTCAAAAAAGTTCAATAGTACAAAATGACACAACAAAAGAAAAGGGTAAAAAATGTAAAAATATAATTTGATTGTAGACTATCTGTATTACGTAATCAATAACCAGGCGTAGAAGTACATGCTACTACATAATACGATGATGAAGTACATGATTAGTATATTTTATATATTTAATTGACGGCTCACTTTGACAGTCTTTGTTGTGATCCTCCTCACACAACCTTCAGTTTTTTTTTGTACGTCTTGTACTTACGGTATTTTACAAACAAACGTAGAATACTCAGACAGTTAAACATCAATAAAGCCGGTCAGAAAATCACAACACAATAATATTTGTAATAATATCTGCTAAACGCAATTACTAGTATGTTGATACTTATTCACTGTAGTATGTATGTTAATGATAAACATCAGTTCCGTCTCGTTTAAATGTCCAATAAATGTGTACGTGCTCAAAATATTGTAGGCAATGCATATTCAAAATAGCTCTACTACCTAGCTAGACAAATAATAGCTATAATCATACCAAGTTACCTCCTTACTTTAGAGTACTAATTTTAAGGTACCGACTTAAACGCTAACAAGAGAGATTTTGCATTCGAGAAATTGATTCCTAGTTTGCTGCTAGCTCTTAAGTAGAGTTTCAGAATGGAGCTCGAGTTCATAGTTCATTTTGGATTTCGAGCTTGTGACCAGGAATTCGCCCTCCATATACTCTGGTAGACATTACAAACTGAGTATCTTGTGATTATTAATATTTTAAGTAGTAACCACGCATTAAGTACTTGCAGTAATTATGTACAAGTACTAACATACGTATCTACTCTGTACGGTATTTATAGGTAAAAGTATTTGGCTGATGTGACTCCGGAATGAGGTGTATATATGATTGAAGCTGGAAGCGCACCCGACGCGACGACACCTCTCAACATAAATTATTCTTTCCTACACATAATAATAAAATATAATACCGTATATGACCTATTAGTATCCCCGGATACTATTAAAAAAAACACGCCAGATTGACCGGACAGTATTTGAGCACCGGATAGTATTTGAGCCCCGGAGTTTATTACAAAATCTGAAATTTTCTGCCCTTTGGGAGCGCACTTAATGATTATAGACCCGGATACTATTTGAGCCCCGGAGACTATTAAAAAGTCTAGACTCTAGACCCGGACACTATTTGAGCCCCGGATACAATTTGAGCCCCGGATACTAAAAGGTCATATACGGTACTTGTAAATACATTCGTGGTTTTGCTGGTTTGTCTTGTCGTCAGTGTAGAAAAGTGTATTAATACTTGTATTTGCACACTTAATGTCTAGGTTCATAAACGTTGACGTATTTCAGTATTTACATATACACGTAGATACATACAATGTATAAGATTCAATCAATTGGTATTTTCTAAATGTCAAGTAGCGAAATATGTAGGTATGCAAATGTTTGCTGTGGTGACTGTGGTTGATGCACGTCTTTATAACTAATACAATTCACGTTAAAATCCATGTATAAGTTCTCAACTTCTATATATTTTGTGCTGTTCAAGTTGTAAAAGGCAATACCTTGCGAGCTCCAATTGCTTTCATTTACAAAATTTCACGATTTTGAATCCAAATGCTTATATTGTCGCGGAAATAGAGTTAGCTGCGTACTATTAGCAATTTCAGATAAGTCGTACGTATGTAGGTGCATGTACTGACGATAACATAATCAGTATTTATATATTTTCCAACTCACCTGAAAAAAAAGGCGATTTGATTTTCAGTTTCAGTACAAGTAATGATGATGAATGAATGAATGGGCTTGTAGATGAATACATCTATCTATACCGCATGGTACATTTGTATGCATGTATACGTATACCTACCGAGTAAGGTTTTTATGTACAAGGATTGATATTATGCTCGTACAGAAAACGGTAGATGTATTTCCGTGAACTCTCAGTCAGAAGAAATAGAAATAGGAACAAGCTTAGAATAAGGTAGGTTTGTTTGAATATAAAGCATTGCTAAAATGCTAATCCCCATAAGTAGGTAGGTGTACGGCATTTCATTGTTCGATTGTGTTTCTAAAATACATTGCAATTACACTGAACTATTATGACGAGAACAATGTACACATGCCATTGCATTTATGCAGTAGGTGGTGCATGGGATCCGGAGCACATCCCCCCAGACCATTATTAGTATTAGGACAGAATCTTGAGTCTAGTATATGCTCAAAATCTACAGATGCCAAATTGGTTCAGTATGAAAATAAGTAAGACACATTGCTGACTGAACACAATTTTACACTAATTTTCATGGCTGTGTTGTGGGGTCGTTATACCCATACTTTTCATGTCTGGGAGATCTGTCTGTCCGGGGGGATTTATTCTGAAAAGTGTAAAGGGAATTTGTTCCGAGAGGATTTATTCCTACAGCACTCCTGTGTTACATATGTAGATGTAAAGGTCTATTCGTTTCACTTTAAAATAATTGGCCTTGGGAAAAATTTATGAGATTTCCGTTCCACAAAAATTCTGAAGCTGTGTGTGAGTCTGGACTAGGAAGGAAGTTGAACTTGAGTAAATAACGATTTTTTTTGTCAGTGCCACCTCTAGCCACGAAATTAAAATGATAATATTTTTACACTTTGTTCCTCGACATTAATGTTTTTACAAATGGAAAAAGATCTTGAGTGGGAATAACGAGCAAATGATTTTATGTACAACAGTCTATCATGTTCACACTTTCATGACTCTTTTCTTAGGCTACTCCATTACTATACTATGCACTTGTGCAGGCATCATTCAAGTATGTAGGTATCACACAGGTACAAGTTAAAAGTATGAAGTCATTCCAGCATCTTATCTCTGACACGGTTGACGTACAATTTATACATAATAGTAATCATATACCTACACGTTTTAATATTTTATAGCTGCAATTCTTCTTGGTTCTTGGTTGTGTAGCATAAAGAAAAGGAAAATGCTAGAATCAAAATACGATTACAATTATTTCAAAATTGTCAGTCAGTCACTTTCTTTTGTACAATGCAACAAGGACTGAAATGTACCCTTATGTGCATTTCGCATTGTAAAAATCCTGTGTGGGTGTACGCATTATTTTTTTCTAAAGGCAGGGCCATTTACATGCATACATATATAGTGTGGAGCTCAAACCATGACAAATTCGTTTATTTTATCAATGGGATGATTGTCATTAAGTATGCTTTCTTATTCAGGATTTATCAATTTCGAGTTGAACGGTAGATCTCGTCTTGCTGGCTACCTATCTACACAGTACAACGACATGTCATCTGGTTTATTTTAAAAGTTTTCGATTGAATTTAGGTCTGATTTTTACAAGCCCACGGTGCGTGGAGAGTGTGGACAGAGCAGTGAACTCTCAGGATTCTGAGTCTCAATCAAAATGGGATGCGGAACTCAAGGGATTTTGGTTCGAGAAATACGTTTATTGTGTGGGTCCAGCCACGGTGGAAGCAGCATCTAACCTTTTTGCGGCAAGTCAACTTGGTGATGGAAAAAGGATGTTGGAGAGTGAGGGAGGCAATTCGGAGTCTCTTGGGTACAAAATTTTGGAAGGTATTTCTTATAGAAGTCGTACAAACATACGTACAAATGTAATAGTGTACTGATAGCACGCGGGCTTGATTGATTGCGAAATTTGACTTGATTTAATATTGACTTATGCTTTGTGGATGGATTATGGATTATGATGAGTGTAGTGGGCTACATCTATAAAATCTATACTATTATAACACGATATACAAGACATTATATAATCTAATTTGTTCTTGTAACTGGGAGCAGTAGCTAAAGATCGGGATATAAAGTTGCCCTTACTGTATCCCTGTGGGAATTTGAAGACGGATAAATTGGGATCATTGTTGGACCAGGGAAGTATCCCTTATAAGACGATCACAGTGTACAAGACAATCAAAAATCCTGAGCTTGAGAGAAACCCGTGTTTTGCCCAGAGTGCCTCAGACACTGCGAACGAGCCCAAAGAGGTAAGCAAGCGGGGGCGTTATAATAATCTTGCAAAGTCTTTTATATTCTCCTTTTACTCTACGTATAGAATTGATATCATAATACATATGTACTTATACTACTTTCTGTACAGATAAGCTAATCATACTGGCTATAGGGAAACAAATATAGTAGACTAATCTTATTCAGCTCCGCTTTTATTTTGTTGAACTTGTGATTCCTGCTTGCTTTTTGGGGAAACCTCAATGCCGGTAGTATTCACAGAATCACAGACCATGCCATTTCTGTCTAAGAGCAGTAAAAGTATACGTAAAAGTTATACGTATAAGTAGATAATCTCGTAAGCACACGTGCAGGGAATTATTGCAACATTAGGAAAGAACTTGTTCAATATTTAGTTTCCTGACCATGCTCCGTTATTTGTCCCTTATTACCCTGTCAAAGACTACTGTAAGTATTCGCTTTTTATTTCTTTGTTGGGCTTCATTTGAATTCAGTGAAATTGACATATATAGAATATATACAATACATAATATGTATTCATAACTGAATTACAAAGCCATACAAAAATGCAAAAGGTTTTAGCAGTTTAGTAATAAAGTCTCATATGTACGATGAATGAATCCTATTTTATGTTAACGCGATTAAATATAATATCAAAGGCTACTCCTTCAGTTTAGTGTACCACCAAATGGTTATTGTTTCTGCCTGCATTACTACACTGTTGGGCCTTACTATTACCATTTAGGTTTCTGTGTTCCCCAGTTGGTGTTAATTATATAATTGTCGCTTCTCGGATTAATTTCCATTGTGTTGTAGATGGCTATTAAGTATTTTGGTGCAATAACTTGGCTTGATTCCTAGACGTAAACGGATTGACAAAGAATCGAATAGGTAGTTAATTAATGGGTGTATATATAATATGTAACCTATACTTGACTTATACTTTCAGGCACTTCAAATTTGCGTCTTCTTTAGTCCATCTGGAGTCAATTTCACTGTACCCCATCTGAGCGATTTGGAAAGGAAAAAAGTATTATTACCTATACATATTTGATTCAGAGCATGCTTGCACATGTATCTATATCTATTAAGAACTAAAAACAATAAAAAACATATGGTACAGGAAACATAACGTAAAACTAATCTGTGTAATTTTTCTTTATTTGTAAAGTTTGTGGCTTTGGGACCAACGACCAAAGAAGCGCTGGACAAGGTTGAGGGGATTCCACCGGAAAATATTTTTCAATGCAATTCTCCTACTCCGGAAGGATTGCTAGACGTCCTACGAACTTTAGTGCCTTCATAGACTCACATATAACGATCGTAAAATCCATGCAAGCCGTTAATGTATTATGTGGTTATGTCTTTAGATACTTACGTAAGCACCCGATCATTTTTATGAGAAAGTTTGGGAGAGATATGTATATTCAGACATGTATATATACCTATTCATAGTTACGTAAATAAAATAGTATAAAGGTCACTAGATATTCAGAAAGCAAGATATCATAGCAACCATAGCAACGAACCTTTGTGCGTATAGTATATTAGGATGGTTTATAGTCATAGGCTAGAGGCATGAATGATCCTTTGGTATCCAGTCCACTGTTTTTCGGTCTAGTATTTATCAATCGATTTTGATTTTCGCATGCTGTGTCAAAACAAAGTAATATAGATGTTGTCACTGAGACCCTTGGGTACATTGTAATAAAGAGAAGGTAGGTACATATATACCTTATTGTAGCTGTAGCAGCTAAGTAATTTCGGACGAAGGGCTGTAGTCGTAGAATCACTATATTATCCAGACCCTCACGATGTAAGTACTTGACGAAGATGTATTTTGATGGAAATAGTCTCTTCCTGAATCCTAGTTTACAAGGTTTCTATAAGTATACCGGTTTGTAATAATAAAACTTAATGTGAACACATGTTAGATAGAGTTCATCAACTCGGGGTGAGGTAGTTACACTAACATGTCCACTATCATTGATAATGTAAAGTTAACGTTGGTAATAATAATAATGTATCAGTTTGGGGGTAATGGGACCTCCAAGTCGGTACATACCTACATAGATTGGAATTTCGTTTAGTACAAAATGTTATACATAAATTGAAAATAAAACTGTATCTAATATGTAAATTAAAAATTAATTTCCAAGTTAAATTTATTCCTGTTCACGAGTCCTAAACCTGTTGATGTTTACGCGTGTATCTAGTTTGCAGGAAATAGAGCTTCAGCTTTAATAAAGCCTATGATTCGAAGAGGTATGCCTTTAGAAGCTTTTGGCAGCGGCAGATATTTGATATTTCGTACACTTCCATGCATGCATAATTACCTACTACCTTCCCCATTCCCCGTATAATTGCAAGGCTCCACATGTCAAATTATTAGATAGTTTATAACCAAGCTTGAGGTTGAACTACATTAATAAAATAATGAAATATGCTCCAGCTCCCCATGCATTCATCTAATTGTCTTTTAGTTCCT
>JAQFZC010002216.1:0-24248 GCA_034695205.1 Dicyrtoma fusca | reverse complement strand
ATTCAGAGTAGTAAAACGGTTAGTTTGAATAATGCGCGGGTCTCTATTAAAACGCGGGTCTCTAATTGTACGCGGGGGTCCAAGGGGCTGAATGGAATAGTGCGCGGGCGTTCTATTAGAGAGTTTACGGTAGTATTTTTTTAAAATTCAAATAGAATTTTTTTTAGCTATTTTCCTAATATATTGTAAATAGTGTGTTTTGAATCTTTGAAATGAAGCCTAAATATCATGCCACACATTTTTTAAAAGCCAAAGCAGTGTGGTATAATATTTTCTAGCTCCCCTACGTTACCTGGTTTGATGTTGGTTAGATGCAGTATTATATTGCGTGGTCATAATAGGTTTTTTTTATTTATTATTATTGGATTAGTATGTACTCTATTGACGTGATACTTGAAATTTCTTACAATCATAAGTACATACCAGTTAGCTATACATATGTGCATTTCACCTGTTTGTCTCGTCTCAATTTCTTGTACAACCGCTTGTATGAAATAAAATGGAAGAAAAAGGACAAGTCAAAACAAATTACCGTTTTATAATGCAATTGTAAATTTTCTAATAGGACACCAGCGTACCATGCCCAACCATGTTTTTTTTTTCCTCATGGCTTACGAGGAAACTCAATGGGATGTGGAGTCAGTTGTATTGTAGGGCATTGCAGTACACTAAATTGCAGTGCAGTGCATTAAATTACTGCACAGACTATTGTATTTTCTATTGAGTAAGTTCAGTGCTTGATTCTGAAGATATTTTACAAGAGATTCTTATTTATTTCTTTCGATGATGGCGATGCGATGGCGAGAGGATAGGAGCAGCAGCGCAGCGGTGGTGATTCAAATTTTACTGTGGTGGCTGGTAGTGGGTTAAAGTCAGGGTCTTTCACGAAGTGCCTTACCATATGGTCATTGGAATACATAATACATACTGTACCGTACCGTATGTCTAGTATCATACCTACGCAAAAAACATGGTTTCAATTCATTTAATTGTCAGATTTCTGGGAACGATAAAAGGAACTCTATATAATGTTTTTGAGAAAGACTTAAAGTCAAAAAGCCTGCTCTGGTGACTTTGGCCCTTCTCTCCATTTGTGTTCGTAACTGTTCTTTCGCACTTGTCCGTATTGATAATTCGATGAGATCCAGGGAAATTATTTGACCTTTTCATTTAGTTTATCGCTACATTTTTTTTTCCATGTAGGCTGCTGCTTCATACATCTGAACTAGGCGGTACACCTTTTTTTCCATTCGGTTATAGACTGCTATTGAATTAGTACCTTTATCAGCATCGACTTGATGATGAAAAAAACCATTTATACTTCCCTCTATTCTACAGATATTTGACAGAAGAGATAGTACAGGGTTTATGTAGGTCGGCAGGGTTTAAAGCACTTGTCTTATGGACTTTGTATAATCGTGTGTACAGTGTACAGTGCACGTAGTACAATGAGAACCTCGGTGACGTATACTGCGTATTTTTTTTTAGGGATTTGGGAAAGAATGAAATAAAATGTCCAAAAAAAAAGCTTGTTCTTCATTTTGTTTGTTTTTATCCCACATTTCTGCTATTTTCCATTATATAGTAAATCTTGAGATTACAGGTCCAAGTACAAGTTCAAGAGAACAAATGGCAACAATATAAATACAGGAAATGCAAACTGTTTAGCTATTGACAAGAAGACTTAAGAAAATGAAGCACCATTTTTATATTTTTAATGAACAATAAAATGTAAAGTAAAATAACAAAATAGTATATATTTTCTTTTATTATTTTCATGAAACATGAGAAAACAATTTAGTTGTATGTTAGATACGATCGTAATCGTAAAATATACGGCAGTGCTATGTAACCGTGTCCTATTAAGGAAATGTCAGTGTTCATTAGGTATTTTTTTTAATAAGGGAATTCACCTTTTGCCGTAAGTGTCCGTATACGTATAGGTAAGTGCATAGGGACTCTATACTGCTATCTGCTATGCTCTTGTGCACTCTACGCATTAAAAGATTTTATAGATTCTGGTTATAGGTTAAATGTGAGGATGTTACTATTTAATATGTTATGTTGTAATGCCGCTATAAGTAGTCTTTGCATGAGTGACTTTGAATTCTATTTTTTTTCCCTGAGAGTATTCATCCGGTTGATGGGTAGTTTATACGATGGCTCAGTATTCTGTAACTATAAAGGTATCTGGATGCTGTATGAGTGACTCACTAAATGCGTGCGTGAATTAACTTTGCTGTTTGGTGTCGATGTCAGTAATTATATTTAAGTTGGTTCCTAGTATTTAGTGTGCATTGCCATATAGAAGTACACACATACACGCTTTTGATTTGGATTGACTTGACTCAAGTGCTACCTACATCTCTGGGATGCGGAGCTGTTCGTTCTGGGTCTGATATGTGATCTGGCTCTCTGTGCTCCGCAATAAAATAACTAGAGCAAAACAAGAGGTTGTAAAATCATGAGGAGCACACGCGTATTAACTTAACCTAAGTTGTAAAAAAAAAAAATTTAAATGCTCTACCGACACTTTTGCCATGCATGCCAGTCTTTACGAAATCCTCCTTTACTTTGCCTTTACCGTCATACCTTTAAAATTAGTACTTGGCTGTTGAGTTGAGCGTAAGTTGAAAACACTTTTTATGGTGGAGGCACTACTTTGATATCATATATTATTGCGTTTGTGTTCTGCACTATATCTCCGTCCTGCCATCTTGTATATAAGGTATAGGGTTTCGTTGTAGGGCTGGTACATTATGAACTACAAGAGTAAGTACTGGTAGACTGGCACGGTACATTATTGGATTATGTGGTGTAATAACTTGTGCGCTGATCCACATTAGTTGAAGTTGTTTACATCCCGCTAGCATTTGTTTTCCTGGGCTGTCAAACAAATTTTCTTTCAAAGAAAAAATTGTTTAGAAAGAATCAAAAATAAAATCATGATGGTAGATTCTTAAAATCCTTCTGAGTGTACTCACCCTCAGCTTGCTTGACTCTTCTCGGTATTTTTCTTTCAAACTCTAGATTAGTGATTAATTCTGATGCTACCAAAGTGAGTGGATTTATTTTTCACACCTTTTCCTTTGTCTTGTGTTCAAACGAGATTTTACGCAGATTTCATGCATGAACTATGAAAGTGTCTCCAGCAGATAGCCCTTCAGTCGAACATATATGGTGTGGAAATGTGAAATAATTTACATACTCTGCAGAAGGCCTACTCACCTTCCGTCTGGGCACAGGGCTAAAAGTAATTTCAATTATTTTTATGTTCAAATCATAAAAGTGAAAAATAAAATAAAAATATCACATGAGATGGGATGCCTGAGCTTGGGTGCTTATATAACTAAAACATGAGCGGAAAGTGGAATGCGTGAGCCATTGAGAATTAGAATGAGACTCGGAATGCTCTGTTTTAACGACCAGATACAGTCTTCCAACGTCTCTACTAGCTACTGGTGCTGGTACTGGTACATAGGAATGAAGCTAGTGACTGATTTAAATTTAAAATTCAATCACTTTTGAAAAAATTGGAAGACGTGCATGCGTTCTCATTTGACACGGCTCCCTAGACTTTGGACTTTTGGAGTACCCAGGTGTAGGAAGGAACATTAGCTCTCCTTCCTTCATGCGTTCGTTCAGTCGTCATTCATAATGTAATTTGTAATGTGGAAAGGAGGGCTCACTTCCCTGCTGCCTTCTTCACTGACTCGTGTTTGCATTTGAACTGGGAGACGAAAGACGAAACGTGATGAAAAATGAAACCTTGTTAAATATTGAACCATCAGATTGTATTTCTTGACGCAACCAACTTTTGAATACGCAACATTACATGCACTAACTAACATTGGCTTTGGCTTTGGCTTCTTGTAGTTTACCACTATTTTTCTAAATAGAGTTTCTTGTATCTGTAGCGTCTGCCCTATTACTATGAAAATATCTGTTCTATGTCAGTCAGCATGGCGATGGCCGTTGCATTATTGTGAACTAATTTTAAGTCTGTAGCCCAGTCGTCCGCCTTTGGTCCTATGTATCTGTACACACGTTTCAATTCAGGTTTATAAATGTGGAATTGTTTAATGGGCAAACTGCGGATACAGCCTCGCTTTTCAAAACAAAAATAGTAACTGCCTATACTTGTATTCTAGAGCAAAGCAGTACTGCCTTGAAGTTATGTGTTTGGCCATATATGTATGCAAGTATAGACGGTAATTACCTACATTGGGAATACTCAGGATTTGAAGTACCTATAAAGTGTACCTAATTGTCTCATCTGTCTGGCAATCAGGGATGAGAAGTATGCATTATTCCTCGTATTACCCACTCCGACCGTCCTTACATTTGTAGATACATCCATACATTTACAATTTACATACTCATCAAAAAGCTCTTGACTGGGACCCTAAGTGTAAATGCAAATCGTCGGTTAAGAGGCAAAATGGAGTACATCCATATGGAAGTGCACCACAATGCTTCGTGGGTATGCGCCATTTGGCGTCTTAACTGACAAAGTTGTAATTTTACTTGAACGCTAGCTTCTGCAGCCAAAGCACAGTACTACGGTGTTAGAAATTTCCACTATTATTTTCTTTTCTACACCAGGATTGCAAATACAGATCCTGTAGTCCGTGCAAAGTCGTTTTACGTACTCATTTTTTTTTTGTCTTGATTGCATTTTGTATTGCATTGTTGGTTGTCCTAATTTGTATTGTAATTGTAAGCACATTTATACACCTTGAGTATTCCATTGCCCGGAGTCCAAGTCCACACAAAAAATTGAGAGAGTCACAGATAATTTTGCGAGTCCACAGAGACGAAGTGGAAGAAAAAGCTCACTAGTGCGATCAAGTTAATAATAAGAGTAAGTAGTATCTCTGTACTCTGTGGAAGAGAGTGAAAGAAGATGAGGCAAAAAACAAAATAATAGAATATGGACGTGTCACATTTAGCTCGAGAGACTTTGGACGATTTCTATTTTGGATGGGCAAAACAGGGGGGAGATACGAGTGCGAGTCTAGTGGGAGGAGGCTAGTAGGCAATGGTGTGATATTACCTGCAGAAAGATGACATTTAGACAATATGAAGAATACCTGTAATTACTCACTGTGCCTATTACAAGCTTGAATGAAACTGAAATGAAATATCAGGACAGCGATACAAATCGAGGACTGACGATGAGACTCGTCACTCGGCTTGATTAGTTGACTGTATTATCTGGTTCTTGTATTATATTTCTTTTTTTTTTCAACACTTGAAAGACTGAGCGCACTCCACTCACTACAGTTAGTGGTCCTAGTTAAAGTACAGTAGAGTACAGGGAAGGGTGGAGAGAAAAATTGTAAAGTAAGTGAAAGTTATACTCTGCATTTATGACTGTACATACGCCGTGTATATGGAAGCTGAGAGTTTTAACTTGCTAATATAATGGCTGTGGGTATCTCGTGTCATGTCTCAAATCATATCATAGCAGTAATAATAACTTGGCATGGGATGATACTAAACTATCTCTGTCCTGTGAGTGTTATTGGTGTTGAGTTGAGTTGAAGCAACTGTACTCTTTTGTTAGGCACAATTTTCCACGTCAACGCAACTCTCAATTCCAAGTCAAGTTTTTTTTTTTGATGTCTCGCGACACCAATTTTCCTCCGTCGTTTGGGAGACGACCGTGCGTAGACTCACGGAAAATCCGCAATAATAACAAAACAATGGTACAAAACACAGCAGTCTTCATGACAGACGCACAGCCATAGCTTTAGCTTTAGAAACGGAAACTTACTCTTTATTTTTTGTCTCTGATTAGCATTATGTAGAATTGGCATGAGCCACAGTACTTGTGACGAGAGGGTGAGCTAGCTTAACTGTAAAACCTTTCATACTAATAATCTCGTTGTCTGTCACTTTTCATTAAAGTAAGTAAATGCTAAAAGTGCTGCGAGCGAGTGTGAGCAATAAATACGGTGCAATTATCACTTGCAAATGGAGATTCAGCCTACCTTTGTATGACAGTAGTTGTATATGTATAGCTATAAGCAATTTAGCACCGCCGAATTTTTTCTTTTTTGTCATTGAAGGCGTTCGCTCTGCTGGCTGCTTGTGTCCATGGTCGTGTAAGGAACACGTGTGAGCAATTAAAATAAATTATGATTTCATTTTTAAATGAGTTAAGTTTCTAACTCGTACATCACTGCACCGTTGGTAATCACAATTTTAATGATAATTGCTCCTGTTTTATTGTTTTTCTCTGTTAAATCCCGGATGATTGCTTGGCAGAACAGTATACATACATAGTACTGAGTGTCGTAGTTTCGCTTTTGTTCTGCTACCGTCTTTGTCTCGTGTTTTACGGCCTTAGAGGATTGATGATGGTATGAAGCAATTTGCCTACTTCATCTTCCTTCACTTCTTGAGAATACTTTGCAGTCTGAAGTAATGGGGAACGCCAAGCGACAAATGACACACCGTACAGATACATGAAGGACCGACCGTCTTGGTCTGGTCATACTGATAGCAGAGAGAGAAAGGGAGTTTGCATGCGACTCTGTGGCTACGTGTTTGAATGGAAATTGTTAAATTATTTAAGCCTAGCTTAACTGTAACTTTGGGCCTGGGAGTCAGGAGGCTTTCTCATTATTAAGTTTTGCAAGGAAGCTGTACATTTTGGCAAAGTATCCCATCAAAATCAAATCCTGCGTTAAATTACTGCATACAGATAAACGCTCACTAAGCTGTCGCATACCTATGAGGACCTATATCCCTATGTTTAGTACATAGGGATATAGGTATGCTGTAACCAGTTTAATTTCTGAGGATGTCTTCTTTTATCGTAATCGTTAATTCAAATTAAATATGTCCCAGTTCTAACTTGCTAGCCTGTATACAAAGTACTGAGCACTTGCGTATGGCTGTATGTACATACAGCTGGGCTTGTTTTTGTTGGTTGCTAATGGCTAATGTATGCTGGTCTGGTTCTGGTTGCATACTACTGCATGTGGGTTATTTAATTTTAATATTATGCATTAATATTTGTTACCATCTTGGAGTTGTTCTCGGCTACAAGGCTAAGTGGTTAAAAGTTGTATGTAGTATTACGACTATTACCTATGTGTGTGCTGATGCGTTCGTTGAGCCACTCTGACTGCATAATTACCATTGTTTCTCATTTGGTCTTGGTTTTGAATTTGATTTTGATTCCTATTGTGTCTAGTTTGGGGAAGGAGGATTTCCAATTATTCCAACTCATTACAATGGGATCATAATTTTTTTTATACTACATTTAATTATCTTTAATTCCGTAATAATAATTAGTGGGGGCTGCCCTGTAGTTCTGTGGTACTGTCATTACTATTATGATAATTTCTCCCTGTAATAATTGCCTACTTACGAGCACACTAATCTGTATAACGTAACACAGAACACAACGGTAACACAACTACGCATAGCTCAACTACAGCCTTCTCCATCCAACCATTGAATCACGTAAATTAGTGCGACTTATGCAATACTACTATAGCAACTCTCTATGTGTGTCACAGTCATTTGAGTCACACTGATATTGCACTAGATTAGATCCTATGGATTTTTTTGTGTTTTGTTTTGGGGCCTCGAAACTAACAGAACAAAAAAATAGCGATAGGAATATTGTGAAAGATTTTGCCTGTTGTCGTTCCATTAGATATTTTATAGTGTCAGTGGCAAGGCCTGTTTTCTTTTTTAGCCTTCCGATTTTTTTTCCATCTCTCCACTCTGAAGCATTCAGCTTTAATTTTAATTCTACAAGCTTGAAAAACTTGTAGGTTCTTTTTTTTTCGCTAAATAAAACTACACGTTACGATGTGGATTTATGTCACACTATTGTACATATTAGGAGAGGGGAAAATGAGTGAATGCAGACAGGTACGTACGTACTTACAATACGAAATGGCGAGATTATCAAACCACTTCTATTAGTACCTACTTGCATAGGTATGTATATAGCTATGCTGTGCTATACGCCGATGCAATCAAGTACCTAGTCATATATTTTATATATTAGTTTTTCGTGGATTTTTAGGGGTTTTTTAAAGAGATTTATTGAACTCATTTTAGTTGACCTTTCTCGCTTGTGTCAGTCAGTGTCAGTAAATAATGTGGACAGGCCTAGGTATGCTACCTATATATGTGTTGTGGCTGGGTAATTTATATACGTGTTTCTACTTTTAATGGGCTGCCCAAGAAACAGAAAGAGGCGAAACCAGTGTGAAATATGAATAATTTTCATTTTTTTTTTTATTTTTTATTTATTTTATTATAACATCCATTTCCCTTGGGATTATATTTTGAATTTCGAATTCAAATTTCAAACTATAGCGAATTGTGAGCATAAACTTCTTATGCATTCTCCCTTTGAACAAGTCACATAATAGATAGAATACATGGAACACAATAGGGGATTTTTTTTTGAGCAAGACAGAGAATTTGTGAAATCCAAATCCTCCGTGCATTACCATTACCATGTTACGCTTCTTCTAACAATTTTCGATGCTCACATTGCACTTACCTACACGTACGTACATAGGATGTGATATTGTGCTCGTAATTTATTTCCTTCTGAGTCACAATCAGTACGTATTTAGTGGCTGTCAGGAGGTAAGCAGTGATAAATGCTACTTTAAGTAAGAACAAGATTCACCTGCTCTATCATCGGTGCACCAGTCACATCTCTTGTCTTCTTACCTTTTGTCTGGCCACTTACGTTAGTACATGTCCTAATCTACAGATGCACATATGAACGAACGTGTCATCCCATTTATTTCCTTCTATATTTCTTAGGCAAGGTCTCCTATCATCCAATTTAGTTTTGCCTTTGTTCTATTTTCGTTCTTCTTACTAGGCTGGGTTCCTTATTATTACAAAAAATGTAGTATCTGTATGTAGGTATTTTTTTGATCTCATTTTTTGTGTCAAACCATTATGCAAAGATGGAACTGGAACTGGCTAGCAAGTACCAAGAAATATTACTGATTGTCTGTCATTGGCTTCCTCTGTTTTAATTGGACGCTTTGTACTGTAATGCAGAGCGAATCGTGAATGAAATTTAAAAGTTTACTTTTAGAAGAATGTAATTTTTAGAAATTTAATTTAAAAGTAAGTGCACAAGAGTGTAATGGAGTTTTAATGGGCTTTTAGCTCATTCTAACTACGCTTATTTTACACTTTTACACATCTTTTTATTTATTTTTTTTCGTACACTACGTAGCAGCGTATGTAGTTTTGGGTGGAGATACACCTATATAGTAATAATGATAATGAGTCAAGACGTGAATTGAGATGAAGATAAAGGCAAAGGCCCAAGCAGAGACGGAGATGGACGGACTCACCGCATTGTTTCCTAATCTGAAACCCTGCAGACCTAGTATTGTATTAATTCCTTCGTCATACAGTACAGATACCTACACAGAGGGCAATGCTGTTGGGACATGGGGATACAAATTTAAGATCTGACAAGAAGTTGCTCACTCAGCAGGCCCTTGTGTTATCCTACTTAAAATAAATGAGGAGACCAACAAGAACATGTACGCTGGGATAGTTTTTATCTTGGAATCTAAGCGGGGCACACGGCATGAGATTATTTTTGATTCGAATTAAATTAGAGTGGCTGCGCGTCTCTTGTTGTTGTGCTCTACCACTCTCGCTGTTTCTGCTGAGACGCTCTCTTCGGATGCTATGTATTATGTAGGTAGGTATCTGGGCCCAGGCTATATAGAGTATTGATCATTGCAGAAATACAGTCATAATCCTAATCATGATGACATGACAATCGGAGTCGTGAAGGAAGTAAAAGGGCAAAAGAAAGAAAGAAGGGGATGATTGAACTATTGTTTTATCTCTATTTCTTCACTCTCTTACATTTTATTGCAGTGGGTAAAAAGGAAGATTGCAATATCTGTACTATTTATTGTTTTCTTGTTATTAGCATTGCATTATGGCCTCAACTTTAAAAGTTGTATGTATTGGATTGGCATGCAGGGGGACACGAACGACAAAAGATGCAAAGTAATTCCCTACGCATGCATACCTAATATTAGGAAAGTTGTGACGGAATTCCAGTATTAAATTCCAATGCTGAATTACTAGGATAATTTTCATGGTCTGCTTTCTTACAAGTATTACTATTCTTATTATTATTATTATTATGTGTGGGGACGTGGGTTAGGTAGGTATGCTTGTAACGGTGCGGTGTAACACTGCACTGTGACTGCTCTACTTCTTCTGGTCGTTCGTTCAAGAATTCAACGTCTTGTTATCATTTTGACAGAATAGCATTAAAATTGAATGAGAAATTTAAATTCTCATCTCCACACAATCCCGTGTAATGTTTTCACTTTCAAGTGTAAGACGTCACATTGCATTGGAAACAAAGGGAAACATGTAGACTTGAGACAAACAAAAGAATCTAGAGTGGGAAATGAGCAGTAAGCATCCGTGTCCATGTGACACAGTGGGGGCTTAAAATGAAGATCACTGCTTACATTATTATGATTAGGATTATGACTTCTTAACAAGGGGTAAATGAGGGAGTGTGAGCTTGACTTGAGCTCCAATTACTGGGCCATTGATCTCCATCACCATTTCCATCTCCACTCCGGCCATGCATGCATAATGGCAATGGCTCATCTGCTGCTCCGAGTAGATCGCTAAGGACGTCCATGTCTTGAATATTTCAACGGAAATTTGAATTTTCAAGCACACGATGTGTGTCGATCCTGATTTTGATTTTGATTATTTTTATGACAGTCGTCAGCAGTAGTGCCGGCGACAATACCACGACAAGCGCAAATTTTATGTATGAGGACAGATGGCTGAATGGATGGGGGAAAAAAAAAGTGCGGATGTTTAGAATGTTAATGGTAACGCATGGGGAGGTGCGGCTCTCGTCTTAGTCAATATTATAGAAATTGAAATGGAATGAAATTGAATGTGGAGACAGAAAATCGCTTCACTTTTTCTCCCGTTATCATGATGACGAGCCTATTAGGATTCCTCTTATTATTAGTATTATTATTATTACTACTACTAGTTTTATTTTTATTGCAATGGCATGTCTATGACTGGCCATTTCCATCCATGCGAGTGCATACTTATTTTTAATTTTCTGGCTAATGTTACTGATCCAGTCCATTTCCTACATGTCTCATGGCATATGGTGATGGTACTACTAATATAATATTGTAATAATATTTTTCTTGAATTATCCTTCGACTTTGAAATGTCTCTATTTTTTCTACCAATTGTTTTTCCATGCAGATCGTACTACATAGCACGATTTGGAATTTGAAAGGAGACATTCCTATGTTCTTCCGTAAAATTCCTTTAAAAGGCAAAATTGTGTTTGCAATCGCCTCAAAGTTTCTGTTGAGGAAAAAAATCAATTAGACGGCTCAATTTTGATGTCACTTTAAAAAGATGAGAAGCGGAAAAAAACATGGAAAAAGAGCCTTTGTACGGAGGGACATGATCATGGCACTTATTGTGTAATATTTTCTGGACTTATATGGAAATACTAGGATAATAACAAGTTTACATTTCCTACTATTTTTTTTTCAGTCAGTCTGCTCAATGTCTATGTACACTGGCATTGCACTGCATTATTGTATCGAGGATGATTGCATTGGGATTGAATTGCACATTGAAATGAATGAACTGACGCGTTGCCTTCAGTTTTCATTTTAATTCCTGGAACGTTCAGTCAATTTAGTGTCCAATTAATTTTTAAATGTGATCCATAGTTGTCTTGGTTAATTGTTTGGAAGACAAATTACTTTGCTGTGTGAAAAATCTTTGTTGTTTTTTGGCACTTTCTGTGCTGACGCGGACACGACGTGGTTTCAAATCCTTTGGCTTGGCTCGGGCTGAGTATCAGATTTTTTTTTTGATGAGGATTTGATTGTTAAATTGCGATGAGAGGGAAATAACAAAAGAGTAGCCCAAGTCTTGACAGTGTCGACTCGTGGAATCGACATGGACAGCCCAGCAGCGAAGCTCTCCGTCAAAAAGAAACGAAAATGAAGAACGAGTCAGAGACAAAGCCAAAAACAAAGGGACGAGTTGAGTGAGTGGATGTGAAAAGATTATGAAATTCAATAGATGGTTCATTTGAGAAGAGTTTTTGGCGGTAGACGAGATTTCCAAGGCAATTTGTATGTATCTGTATGCACGGAAAGAAATCAACAGCAAGCAGCATCAACCTTAATCAAAGCAGAATTATTTTTTCTTTCTTTTTTTGGTGGAACTCGAGCTCGAACTCAAAGCCTATTGTTTAAATTTGCTCGCTGAATCGTTCTCCTAGTCGTGGTCTTCTTCTTTCCATCCATGCATACATGTAGCTATGCACATATTCAATACGATGGTAGGAACATCTTTTGATTTTGCCTTTGATCCTGATTTTGACTTTGTTTTCAGTTTATAGTCCACACAGTACAGTAGCTGGGGTTATAAATATATTATGTCATAGACATGGCATAACAATGCATCATCTATATATCAGCTCCATCCGCACGAGTTCAAAGAATGTAATAAATGAAATTAGAAAAAGTAGACTAGACTAATGCATAGGCTACAGAAAGACTCTATAATATGAACCTATAAGGGAAAAGCGCATAAACTATATAATTGTATATTATTAACTGTGTAGCACGATACGATTAATTCTTGCCTGAAATAATTATATCATCGATCTCCTTTGAGCGTGGAAAAATACAATTGTCTTCCGTACAAAATACAAGATGAACATACATAAAAGTTTACGTGCCTAATTTACCTGTACAGTGTGAAATCTTGTATCTGCACTGATTTTCAGTGGAGAGCTATTGGAGATAGCTCATTTTGCAAATTTTTCTAAACCTTTGCACATTAGTAGCATCTTTGGACCGCGATTTGTAGATTAGATAATAGATAGTGTATATACCTAGTAATATTTTCCACCTTCAGCCATCAACGGGAAAAAAATCGATGAGTATATCTAGGACACAGCTATAGACATATAGCATTGGATTTGGGTAGAAATATAAAGAACAGATATGCGCTGAGTATCTGTTTTGAATGGCTCGGCCCGGCACATGACAGATTATGAATCGATGTGTGATTGTGTATGCGGATGAGCGATCAAGGTCTTCTACTTCCTTCGTCCTCTTTGAATTTAATTGTCTATTTCCGGATAAGTTTACTTTCAATTTAATAAGCCAATTCACAGCCCTCCTCCATTCACCATTCGGCATTCGCTCGTGATTATAAGATTACGCTTCTGCTGCTGATACTGCTCATTACTGATGGATTATTACGATCTGCACCATTGATAACTGATTTGATTTTTTTTCCATTGCATTATATGACTTTCCTTGGACTGAGTGGCTGGGCTTACGTTAGCTTCGCTGATAAAACTCGATAGTTTTTGATTACTGCAATCTCTGTACAGTACTCTCCCTATTATGCACGCATTCACTATTCGCCATTTTTGGCGAGTGCAAAGGACCTATGTAATTAGGTCCCTACATAATCCTTTAAGACTTTCATAATTACCTATCCAGATAATGTGGGTACTGCATAATTCATGTAGTAGTACTAGTAGTTAATAATTTAGTTTACATTAAAAGTATACCTACCTAATCATTATTGTGATTGCTACTGACTGCTAGTAGTGCTGGTGCTGGTACTGATGATGGTGATGGGGCTTCTAAAGCCTCAACGACAGCTATTAAGATTTCATTAAGGATCATTTATCACTGGGATTGTGAGCTTTGGATTGAATGGAGGAGGTGATAGAAAATTAAATTCACACGTCACATGCTCTACTCTTCATTGAAGTTTTTCCTTTGCCTCCATTGTATGTATATTATCTTTTTGATTCTCTATTTCCGGCTTCGCTCTTCGTCCCCAGCGTCTCCAACTGCTCATCAAACCCAGCATTATTTATGCAGTCAGCATTTAAATTTATGTTCAAATTGCCAATTGACGGACGCATACATGCCTGCGTAGGTAAATGGCTATCTCATGCTCACATATGTACTGTATATCTGTCTGCACTACTACTATTAAACCTAAACTTTTAATCTTTGCAAATTGAATGGTACAGAGATGGACCGAGTCAACAGTAAATATATTACTAGGAGACGTCAAGGGCTTCTTTTCTTTTCAATTTCATTCCTACCATTTTCCCATTGAGAAGGAATGAAGTACGAACTTACAACTTACGAAGATTCAATGGAAGCAAAATCAAAGGCAAAAGCGAGAGAACATAAATTAATATAGTAAAAATATGATATACCTATAGCCTGTGCAGCTGTGTAGTATAGCGGTTTATACATACTACCTTTAGGGACTAATAGTTAATGTTTAGTGTTAATGAAAAGTAGGATTTGATGCTCACTCAACAATCACAATTGCATAGCCACAGTCACATCACCGCGGGTTGACATTGCCACGAAATTATATAGGAGGACTGAGAGTGCATGGCAAATCAAAGCAAAGTCAAGTCAGCGCATTCTTTCCTGAGGATTGTAATTTATTGTGTATTTTTTTTCCCCGTCCACCACTGACTGACTAGTTAACTGTAGGCGACAAATTAATGGCAGTGAGCACACTTAATGTGGCTATGTATTCTGTATGATTGTATAAATGTACAGTTTTTTTTTTGACGGTGATAAAGTGTAATTGAAATGAGGGACAATTGACAAATACAAATTACGATTACCATTAGGATTGATGAATGTCTTTGTTATAATCTCTCCAGTGGTGTACATCTATGTAAAATTTGTACCTAGGTACATACATACGTGAGTTAGATGCACTTTAGGGTTCACATGGCTATACCCTGACACTTGATTATAGTGATTAAAATATAGTTAGTGGAGCTTCCATTTCCTTACATTAGTTTTGGTTTCATTATTATTGCCATTGCTGGGTCTTGTTTTTGTTTTTGTTTTTGCCTTTTTCCTGTTCTCTGACTTTGGCTTTGCCTCTGCACAGATACGCTGCAGTGCGTTGGTGTTGATGGGCGCTGGTGTTGACAATAAACTTGAATTGAAAGGTTTAGTTTTTTTTTTAACTGACTCTGCGGCTCTGAATCTCTGAGTGGTAACTAGTTGAGGGAAGAAAGCTAAGGCAGAGAGACTTGTGAGCTGGAGTTTGCCTCTTGGTTGCCGTTGACTTCTGTCTTCATCCTGCACTGTGTAATTATCTTGTAATTGATAATGTCAGAAGAGAAGTGATGTGACAAGGAGAATGGGTTGTGTTCGGTTTAGAGAATTTTTTCATTTAATTCAATTAGAGATGTACGCGTCTGAAGAGACGTGTAGTGTGGACTGGGATGTGAGCCTATAGCTACCTTGCTACATACCTACATACTTAATTGCAGAGATCCCTTCCATTCCCATCTTCTTGAGGCACTTTACGTGTACGTGAATTTCTTGCTATTTTCTATCACATCTAATTATATGATATGAACACCCGATTTCTCACTTTTTCCCCTTTTCTACTAATCACTCTGAGTGCTTCCTTTCTACAGTACTACAGTTTCTGTAGAATATTATGCTTACAATCAGGATGCTGACCCTGGCTATAGGCACTTCGTGAAGTTAAAAAGGATGGTAATAATAATAATAATATCGTAATTTAATAGGCTGATGCATACACAATTATCGAGCTACGACTGGCATTACTATTTAAATTGAAAATGAGGGCTTAGAGGCATTCTAGCAGCTTTTTCAATTTTAAATTTAATTTCAATTTCAATTCTGAATGGAACTACTGACAATAATCATTATTTCAAGGCACTGTGCATTACCTTTCATTAAGCATCATTGACGAGACTATTGTAGGTACTCTTTCATTGTAATTACTGTGAGCTTGGAAATAATGAATGAGCCCCCGAAAAATTAAGAATTCCATGTACATTTGACTAATCTGTGAATTTTTCTTTTCTTTTTCTGTGTTCCAGGATGAGGATGGTGTGGTGAGTGGATATGATTTTTGATTTTTTGGAGGAGAAGGATCATGGGCGGTGAGAAAGACGGACGGAGCAGTCGCAGTTTTTGTGTGCAAGAAAGAAGATACAGAAGAAACCAAGTTATGAAATTGCAAGAGTTAATATTGTAATTAAAAAATTTTGAAGACGGATAAAGAAAAGGGGGAAATCTGATCTTTGACACTGAAGAATCAAAATCATTTTTATTTGTTTGTGTTTTTTTTTTCATTATATATTCTACTACTACAACAACAACAATTACTACTACTACGTTACTACCTAATATTCTATACATATATAATTACTGATATACAAAGAGGACAAACACATTGTGGGATTAAGAATTTTTCGGATGGCGCCATGTTTGTGCTCCTACTGTTTGTTTGTTGGGTGTGTAAGAGAGTGACTGTATATAGGTATGCACCATGTGGGACCGTGTTTTGTGTCGTTAACACATAGGGATGCATACTATATACATATATATAAATATATTATTATTATTATTATTACATAATATTATGGTTGACTGTGTGACTGGATGACTGGCCTCGAGAGAGAGAGAGACAGAGGAAGAAAGAAAGAAAAATTTGAGTTTTCAATTTCACGCTAAAAGTTGAAAGTAGTTGATTTTGAATTTTTTTTTTTTTTGAGAAGGTGAATGAATTTGTTTTTTTTTCCTCGTTTTATTTTGTTTGTTTTATTTTTATTTGTTTCACGGAGAATCAGGAAATTTAATACTAATAATGATAGTAGACAAGTAGACACAAAGCAAAAGCCACTGTTGTTGGTTGGTCCTTGTTTGTTTGTTGTTGTCGTCACCGTCTTCGTCGTCGTTTTCGTCGTCAAAAACTCGTCGTCGTTGTTGCGTGGAACGTCTTCCAGGATTTGAACCTACGCACAGACACACATACATACGGCTGCTGAGACTAGGAAAATGGAAAAGCTAAGTCATCTTTTTTTTAAACAAAAAAAAATAACTACATACATACACATACATATTATATTAAGAGAATAATTGTATTGTCAGTTTGTAAGTTCAAGTTGTAAAAGCATATACACTACATACCTACTACTTACATACTATAATTATTACTACCTATACATTTAATTATTGTGTACTATTGCTATACCTACATACATATATATATATATTACATACTACTACTACTACTACATAGCGAGCTGAATAATTTTTAAAAACTAGGGACAACTTATAATCTTAAAATTTTACTGCCTGCTACCAGTCTTAAAAGTACTGTCTACTGTCCTCGTCAGATTTGACTATTAATAGAGACACTACAACTGAATACAGTTTTCATTATTGTTACTACGAAGAACCATTGACACAGCACACGAACTTAAGATCAGTCGTCAGAGATATTAAAAAAAAACAACAATCAGGATTTTGAATAGTACGACTTGATAATGATAATGGACATATGTACCTATTGTCTAAATATTCTTGTAATTTAATGCAGGCAGACGACATTCTTGTACATTCACTGATGCAATCAAGAGCAAAAAAAAACTACATACAACTTGTGTATATTTCTTAACTGAGTAGGTTTTTAAAAAATCAAATCACGTTTATATGCATCACATACTCACATACATATTTGCCCACTATAGGTTTTTTTTGTTTTTAATTTTTATTTTTAAAAAAAACATGGATTAGAATTTTTAACTTGAAATCTAAGGTGTAGAAAAGGAAAACTGTAGCAAAGGTCATTATTATTGTTTAATTGTAATTATTATGATTCAGCTCATCAACAGCTGCGTCTATCACTGCAGATTGGTAGGTACATAGAACAGCTGAATATTTTGAGCCCGTCAATTATATACATACGTAGCTATACATACTATGTTGGGTCAGGTGGGGAATCAGAAAAGAAATGAGAAATGAGACCGGCTATATACACCTACACATGCATGTCTGTAGTTTTTCTCTATCTCTATATAGTTTTGATGAGTATTGGGGAAGAAACTGTAAAAAAGAAAAATCAATGAAAATCAACGAGTCCATCCATTACTACAGATATAATTATCTATTATATTATTATACAAGAAATTAAAGGATTTTTTTCTATGCAGATTTACACACAGATATACATAAGCTAATTACAATTTACAAGTTACAGTTACAGATATAGAGACTCCATTTGTATGATAACCTAACTAAGGGACTAGGCATATAATAATAGAAGGAAGAAAGGAGAAGAAAAAAAAACTAAAAACTAATTAATTATGTGTAGTTATATATGAGAAGGAACTATAGAATATTTATTGTTGTTATACCTACACATACACTCTGATACAGAAGAACAGGTGGGCGTCGATACAAGGATAATTACATTAAAAGAATTTCAATCTGCCCTCATCAGCGAGTAGGTAAGGTAGGTACGTTATGGTATATGGTTGTGTAGGGAAGCCGTCTATATACACATATATACATATAGCTATACTACCTACCTGCCATTTACTTACTGAGAGCAAATGCAAAGGTACACATGTACTAAAACATTGAACTAAAAATAAAAATAAAACACATCCACCCTTTTTTTTTTAAATATGATTGCAAATATACATATTATGAATTACCTACCTACCTACCCACTACATATTACATACATACTATAAGCTATATAAGCCTATGCCTGTTATATCCATTGAAATATATTGAACTAATGAAAGAATTTATCCATTTATGATGATGTGACTAGGTTAGTGACTACATACAGAATTACATGTAATACACATAATATATATATATATGGTATATAAATAATAGAGTACAGTACAGTACAGTTATTTCCGTGCAGTAAAAAATAATGAATTTCAATTTATGTTTTATTTGATTAACTTACATAGTATCATTATCATTGATTACCACAACTTGAACAACTACATCTACAGATCTACAACCCAGAGACATACCGCTTTATGATTTTGATTGACCTGTATATATGGTACTACATTTGCACAACCTACCTACGTTTGAATTCAGTGAGCATGAGCGAGCATCTAAATCAAATTCTACAGGTAGAGAGAGCCTACTATATGTATACCTAATTATTAATGACAGTAGCTATTACGTTGTAGTATTGTAATTATACTCACTACCAATAATGTAGAACCCTACATCTACCAACACTATACCTTCCTATTTAATTTTTTGTTTTTGTTTTGTATCAATTTTATTCATAATCATAATTCAAACAAAAGCTCAATTCATTATTGATTATCATTTTTATTATTTTTACTACTCTACATTAATAATAATTATTATTATTTAACATTTTAAATTACAAATTGATGGACTTTCCCATGTCAATTGTCATCAATTTTTTTTTTACTACTCTCATCTCATGTAAATCATAATCGAGTGTTGCAATAATGTTGTGTAATTACAAAAATGTATGATCATTATTTTATTTTTTTTTGGTGGTGCTTTTGATTTTGATTCTCTCCAATTTCCTTTGCTACTTACTGCCATTTTAATCCTTAACATTTTACCAAATTTATTTATTGTATTAACATTATACAAAAATACTACCAAAGTCAAGGAACTCCTTAATTTCATTTTGATTTGAATTCATTGACTAATTAATTAAACTGCTAGTTTATTGATTGAGTGAATATATGTATTGATTGATTATGATTTTTTTTCTCTCTCATTTGATTAATTTCTAATTTCCTAGTAATTATTATTTTACTATTTACATACATACGTACCAATGTATTCATGGTGTTATTGAATTATTGAATTATTGTTTGTATTATCAGAACTAGTACTGCCAGCAATGTGGCTGCTATTAGGTTCAATTTTGACTTGTATGGAGATTTGTTCTCATTCATTACAGTATACACATTTTTTCCTACACATTACTAATTACTAATCATTATGGATGTACACACCATTATTGGGAAATTGAAAGTGGAATTCGTTTGACTAGATACACACTATTCACATTATACTATTACATACTTTTTTGTCATCATTATTTTATCATCGTATATATATATTATATCTATAGGTGTACTATGCTATCGTGAACTTACATATATAGCCTCCACTCAAACGGTAGACGGACGGAAGGTATGAACTGTGAATAAAACATTTATTATTGGAATTGGTTGTATCATTAGCCTACATTAGATTAGTAAGTCTTTCCTCCTACACTCACACACCTCAGTTACAGCTACTCTAATTATAATAATAATTCATTGCCTATAAATATAGGTATACATAGTCGTACTTACAGCTACAAGTATGCCCCATTTAACGGTTTTCCCTTTGTACACACACACATTTCTCTGTTTGCTTCTGGTTCGTTTGTTAGTTTTGGTTCTGGTTTGGGACTCTGCTCATGTTGCAGATAAAACAGCAATAATTCCAGTTCGCCAGACACAACTAAAATCATTTTGCGCCTCACTTCTGTCTGTCCAGTCCACTGCACTGACTGTGTGTACTAATCGGAAGGGGCGGCGATGTTGTTTCCATATTAATATCCATGCCAAGTATGCCATGTGTATAGACAGTAGCTGTTACTGTATGCTAGGTCATTTACAAAAGAATACCTACAAAAAGTAAACAAATCATACATGACAGACACAAAAATAGATTTTATGCAGTCATTACTCATATTAGGTCTTTAGGATCATTGACGTTGGAATTTGGAATCGAGGGAGCCTCGAGAATTTCTTGTAAAATCCCAACTCAGTCGTATTTTCAATGACAAAAGCTCGTGAAGGTAAACGCAAACAAATGTTAGGAAACGAAAGAGGCGAGGGTTTTATATTAATATAGGTAGGTAGGTACATACATACTATACCCATAGTATATAGATAGATACCTATACCTACATATACTATGTACCGCTCCGCATTTTATTGTAAAAGCTAAAAGCTGTATCGTAAAAATCGTTTACGTAATAAATATCGTAATAATAATCATATTAATTAGTCGTACATACATGTTCACGGCACTACTCTGACTAGAGCCCAACACCTCTTGCTTATGTATGTATTAATACTAAGGTTGTACAGCGCGCGCGTTCGAGTTTCGCGCCCCCCTTTTTAGACAGACGTACAGTACGGTACATGCCTACGTTAGAGATACATTTATGTAGTTTGTATTATTAAATTTTAACTAATCCTGTGTCACGAGCTAACACGTCAAAAAAAAACTTACCGCTACCGCAGTCGCGCAGCAAGGATTCCGTCGAAGGATTTGGAAAAAAGATGTAGACTCGGAATTTTTTTCCAAAATCAACTTGAAAATGTCGCATAGGTATACATTATCGTACATACATCCGTTACATTCATAGTCATAGGTGTAATAATGATTACTATAAACTATACTAAATAGGAAACTATACCATATACCACCATACTACTGTAATAGTGTATAGTATGGATTCTAAATGATCGTCTTGTGTTGTACCATGTTATATTGCATCTGCATCTATGTACATCTCAATGGGTATAAATGTAGGTAGATGTTAGGATTTTATCCTTTTACATTTTATAATTTGCCTTTTTATCACTCAGCAAACTACCGACCAGCACCAACAGACAGGACAGATAGAACACCCACTTCAGGTAGGTAGGTACATGGGTATACTACTATGTATATACCTATAGCGAGTTGGATTATTGACTATAGGTATACCTACCTAGGTACATAATAAATTGTTGTACTCCATACACAGTATAACCTAGGTACACACCGTAGGAGTTCGGAAGGCTAATTAATAAATAAAGTGTACTAAATCCATGGATACTTGACACGTAGGTGAGTGAGTGAGTGAGTGAGATATGTAGTTGGTGATGATACATAATGATGGGAGATGGATGGAAAACTCAAAATACTTTACACTCAACTTTCATTACAATAAGACTAAATAATCTTTAATGTTTATTAATTCATTATTGTGTACTCTACGTACTAGACTAGACTAGAAAAAAAAGGAGGGAAAAAAAAGGAAAATCATTGACAAAAACCGTGCGTGAAATGATTGTAACTCTATAAATGTGAGAATAGAATACAGATCGTAACTTCGTACTCTAAAATGTCTGTGTGAAGAAGACTTTACTGTGCAAAGAGGAGGATTACACAAATGTCAAATATATATATATAGATAGATATAGATAAACGTCAATGTCTCCTATACCTATAAGGATTTAAGCGATACTAAAATACCATAATATGTACTACTACATGCATACATATGTACATACTTCGTCTACGCCTACGCCAACGTCTACGTTTTATTATTAAGATACTATATAAATATATACCTACTATTATTATAATATTGTAATTCGCGGCGCAGTGAGCAGTGCAGTGAGCGTGTAATTATTATTATTATTACATAATAATGTGTAAAACTCTAAGGATAAATATATTATCCCTTCCCATCCATTTTTGGTCCATCTTTTTGGACCCAAAGCTACGTACATAATATACCAATACTGATTAATACTGATATACTGACAGATAAGAAAAGTGTCGGTATTTATTACCTTATGGATAATGGATAGTGTTGGTTTTGCTTTTGCTTTAGCTTTTTTTTTTTGGTTGAAATTTCGTTTTTTTTTTTGGTTTGTTTGTATGTTGATTTTGATTTTGATTTTGACTTTGACTTTGATTTTGATTTACACACACAAACCATTTGTTAAGACTATACATAGATACATTGATAGAATGTGAGAAAAAGTGGAAGGGGACGAGACAGATACAAAGGATTTTGGAAAAAAGAAAAAAAGCTGGCAACACTTTTGATCTATATATAAGCATACCTATATGTCATTGTATGAGTTTGCATATAGGTACTATATGAGTACTATATTATTATTATTATTATTATTACTACTACTATGCTACTACTACTACTATGTGTATTGTATGTCACTGTCGACATTATATTTGTGGCACTACTGTACTCGTACTGTACGAATATATTATAATATTCAATTACTTGTATTAGCGTGAGAAACCCTATGTAATGTTACAATTAATTACTCGTATATGTACTACAATTGTACACTATTATTACTACGACTAAGTCTATCATGATTGATGATGATAACTTATAATGATGGCAATTTTAGTTTGAATGTAAAAGTGTGTAATCAAAAAACGGATTCAAGTATGATTACAATAAACGTACGTATTATCATAAAAACATGTGTGGTTCTTCTATACGACTAAAAATCCCTTTATTTTACACATGGAGCTGCATATTGTAATAGTAGCACACATTATGTATAAAAGCATATCATGGCATGGCATGGCATGGCATACAGAATTATTGATTCATTTTCTAAAAAGATTTTAAAGGTAATTTTATTTATTGCGTAAGTATGTACATTTTTTAAAAAATGCATAAATCAAAGAGAATCCAATGGCCAGTCCAGTAACAAACTACTAAATTATTATTCATATAACGGCAAAGGCACGTTCATTTCAAGAATTCTGGATGCCTCCGCACGTGCATACAGATGCTCCTCGAAAGGATGCATGATTTTACTTTGGATTTGACTGTTGATGCACCGTTGCATTTGCCGAAATAATGGAATTGATTTGCTCAACTAGAATGAAAGAGAAGAAGAAAAGTACAACGGGGAAGAAAGAAGAAGGAGAACCAGCTGACAGTGAGTGAATTTGGGTTGGGATGTCCGCCTGCCCTGGCCCTTATTCTTCTACTTGATTGATTGCTCCTATTTGCCTTTCCACACACACTCACACACACACACATGCTCAGATTCTCGATTCTTGTCTCTGTTCGATTTACAGTTTACAATTCAATCCTGATGCTGTATGTATAAGTATGCTCTATAACATAGTAGTATTCGCTCAGGTACACACACAGTCGCCCATCCTTATCTCTCATCCCATCCCGTCGCACCCTATAGCCATAGATATAGCTGTATCCCTGCTATATACATACTATATACCTATGAGGGCCTGGTCACAGTTTCATCTGTATCTGTATTCAGTATGCTTCACATGTTCACTGTCTTCAGTTGACTCTCTTAACTAGGCACATTACAAATTATGAATCTATCACACCTACCAACCATCAATACCAATACCAACACATGTACAGACGCATTTCTTACAGTTAATGGGTGACTGTACTAAGTGCTATTCTTTGGATTCAAGGAACCATCCCAGCTAGCAGACATGCTCTCGTGGATATCCCAAAAAGTGTAAAAAACATCCACATCAGACTTAGTTCGATAC
>JAQFZC010002215.1:0-24251 GCA_034695205.1 Dicyrtoma fusca | reverse complement strand
TCCAACCCTTAAAAAAAAGGGCTTTTCGTCCCATTTTGCCCTAACCCCCCCCCCCCCCCCCCCCAATAATGTGACCTTACTTGAAGGGCCAATTCTCCAATCATCTCTGGTCTTAAATTATGTTGCTTCCAGGTTCCAGCAACAAGAAAAACTACTTTTTACCGGCTTCTATATATAAATCGAATCGAACCTCTGGGGTCTGGGTCTCTAATGGATTTGACAGTAATATATCTTCGTAGGTTCAGTGCAGTGCGCCTACTTGTGGCCGGTGTCCTAAATGTTGCCATCCTCTTTTTCTCCAGTGCAATGTCCAAGGTCAATTAAAAGCGCGAACCCTCTTATTGTTGAAATTTTGATTTCTAAACTTCTAGTAAATGCATTCGACTTTGATTGACCTTTGACACTTTAGATAAAATGGGTCCAAATTAAGGAAATCCGCCACAACTATGCCCACTAACCCTATATTATAACTATCTACGTAAAAGTTGAGATGAAAGACGTTTTTTAAAGATTTCTCCAAGTCCAACAATAATGATTACCTCATTTTTACAAGCTCCCTCAATGTAGTGCATTCCTTTGCATGGATGTAGACAATTTGCAATATAGAAGACAGTTTTGTCTATACTTTGCTGGATAGTCTGAAATCTGTACGTGACATAATATAGACTGCTCGGACTGAGGAAGCCGTTAGGTGGCTTGGCAACCATCAATGAATTTTCCCAAGCAATCCCGAGCCTATCAGACCACTATCGTGGTAATATTTTAATTATACATACTTATTAAATTATTCCATTATTCCATAATTATTGTATGTATTAGTAATTAGCATCTGCCTATTTGTAGTGCGGTTAAGTTGGTTCCCGTTCCTGGCCGGTACTTCTTAAATCTAAATAACTTACTTACTTAACAAACTTTATTTTTGTAATTAAGTATACTAACTGTATCTGGAAATATTTGTACGAGAGGCAACTTAATTAAAGTCTTATTCCTAATTTTACTGTAATGGTCCCTTTCCCTATTCTATATTAATAATAAATGACAGATGACATTGCACTTGGACATCCTCTGTGCTGATCCGTGATGTCACTGCAAAACTTACCTACCTTAACACAACTATGTAGCCTAGTTTCTGATCCATTGTTTACGTAAGTATACTTTTACCACATAATACCTATCATTTATTAATACTCGTGACCTTCCTTTTCATTGTGATGAGTGATGACCTTTTAGCTTCCGCTGCAACCGACATCATCTATTCCAATTCATGTTGAGTTGCGCATTCCTTTTCTTTATCGTTGAGCAAAGGAAGTTTTGTGATTGTGACCGGGACCGGACGACTTTAAGTAGGTACTTATGTACATCTTTACAGTACTTTACACAGTATTAAGTATTCTATAGAGAGAGTTGAGAGAGGCAATTTGTGTGAAAGTTATTCCAGATGCATTTATTTTTCAATGCATTTTTGTGTATATTAAAATTATGATGTTTAAATAACATGGAACTGCACGAGTATTTTTGTGTTACTTACGTACTTACATACTAGGTATATTTTGTCTGTGGGCTATGACTATGACCATATAACATCCGTTATAACAAGATATAATTAAATACGCCATACATTAAGTCACAGCATTAGTGTAGTAATAATTATAGTATTAATTAAGTAGGTAAGTGACCCTAAATGAATCATAGTCCCTGTATATTCAGTTAAGTTTTGTGTAGCCTCCCAATTATGAACAGGAACTGATTTATTCCTACGAAACTAATGGTTTTTGTTTCTATTATTATTTTTTATTGATATTACAGTAGTTGTATCAGCTTTAAAATGTATGTCAACTTTTTTTTAGTATGTATAGTAGAATTCTATTCTAGCCTAGCAGTCTATCGCCCATAAAATGGAAATTCCATACTTTAATAGACTTAATACATACCTGGGCATCAGTTTTTGATTTTTGACATCCATTTCATCGTTTTTAGATAACTCATTTTGCAATTTTATAAAACAGAAACACTGAGTATGTATCAGACTATCAGTATCAGTAGAACGTTAAGGGAAAAAATTACGATTAGCGCATAAGGTACCTAAGGTATGCTCGCAATCTCAGGGGCAAGGCAAGACAAGTGTGCTAAACTATAATGTAACCTACCTACCTAATTAAACCTTAACACAAATGCAATTAGATAGCTCGATCAGAGAGCTTCTTATTGAACAAACTAGAACTCGCATGAATTTTAAAGGTTACAGATGTTTCTGTTTCAAAATAAAATCGACATGCCGTGAACTTCCTTCAGACAAGATTCTTGACAGTTTTTCTACTGGTAACTTTACCAGTGGTAACAAACTAGCAAAATTAAAAACAGGTGTGTTTATTTATTTAAATTTTAATACTAACAATCCAATGCTTTAGTAGCCAGTAGTTTATCTCTCCTGACGGCGTATGAACTACCGTACTTACGAATTGACTATGAAACGGATATGGATATAGACATTAATCATGATTCGAACAATAGACACATTTTGTGTAGACGACAAACTACATCCTAACATCAGTATGAATGAGCCTTTGCCTTTCATTGAAAATTGAAATGGGAAAGGTTCAGGCGCGTAAAGGAAATAACGACAGTGGTAATGATAAAGTTGACTACAGTAAATACAAACACTACCACCAACTGGATGATAAAATGATGATAATAATAATAATGCTTTCCGCTTGTCCTGTAGGGCCACTAATACATTCTTCTAATCTGTGTACCCACGTAGGGAAAGGGTGCTGTGTGATAGCCGTAATCCGTAATTGATATGAGGAGATGACAGATACTCGACGGTATTGTATTGTGGATTATATTATGATGGACCAGAGGCGGAATATGAATGCAATGACTCCATTATGGTATGTGTGTAAATGTTTGGGCTTATCCGTGTCTACTCCTCTAGGGATTCATAATTTGTCTAGACTTGATTTTGGATCCAGAAGTAAACCAGGGCTGAACATATGGTGTGAAATGGAAATAACATGTGAGGACGATTGAGCCCAGTGTTTGGATCCCGTTGCTCGTCAAGATGAGAATTAATTCCTGCTGACTGATGGTCGTCGCAGTGGGCTGGGGTTCACTGTTATCTTTGCTCATCGATGCGGACATGGACACGGGACAGGAGTGAGCTGGGATGACTTTCGCCTTCATCTCTGAGGTGAGACGATTGTAGTGGTCGCACTCCAATCGTAACTGATCGTATCCTTTGTTGACATAATGGAAGATGAGGATGGAGATGAGAACGCCAATGTAAACAAGTAAGATCCCACTCACTCGGGTCCATGATGTGTAAATTCTGCAATCAGGAATAGTCAATAAAAAATGTCCAATATGTATTACGTACCGTGAAAAATAAACCTCGTCTAGAATTCTGGAAGGCATTGTTTCAAAATGATTTGCTTGCCTGATGATGAATCCAATTAGTGCTACGTAGGTAAGAACAACCGCAGTCGAGTAGTAAAGTCGAATGAAATTCTCATTATAAGTGTTTTGAGCGGATCCATTATGCCAAGAAATCTATAGTTGTAGTTAAAAAATAAAGCGATTTTTTAAAGCAACAGCATCTGACTGACGATGAAATACACTCAAAGAGACAAAATGAAATTTCATACTGCATTAATTGTAGTCCAGAGAAGTAATCCAGACAGGATTCCACTTGAGATACAGCTCCCATGATCAATAATTCGGAGGAGACCAATTAATTTAGTTTGCTTCTGTCCTCGACTGTTATTGACATCCTCATCCGAGGGTTGATAGCCATTTCCGCCCTGTCCATCCTTCTTCAATCCCCTGGACACTTTGGACAGCGTCTGCTTCGGACGGCTCATCATCGTTCTGGAGAGACGAAGAGCTTTTCCCCATTTGGAATTTTCTTTATTAGTAGCTTTCGTACTATTGTTGTTACTCTGATCTTCATTATTGGTGATATTATTTATTTTGTTGGGGGAGACGCGTGTGAATTGCCTTTGGTAATTTGATTGGCCCGGGAGGATGCTGAGGGACTGGGGCTCCATGAGCATGTCATCATGAAGCATGTCACTTTCCCGCATTTGAACCACATCCTCCTTAAAGTTACTCAAAAGTTCATGGATTTTTGACTGCTTACGAAATGTTCGGTCACTGTCTGTCCGCTGTGCCGTTTTCCCTCCCCCTCCCCCTCCAGCCTTTGTGAACCTCTCCACAAAGCCACCCCCACCTTTTTTATGAACGTCTTCGAGGGAAGCTGAAGGAACCACCTCAACGGATGAGGATGACGGATGCTTCCTTCCCTCTGGGGGACTTTCTGAGGATGTGAGTGTTGTGGACGTCGTTAGACTTCGTTCTTTTCTCAATCGTTTCTCCATTGCGATTTGTCACAATAGTGCAGTGCAGCAGCGTTGACATAGACGTTATTTTTTGCTGTGTCTGCTACTCTATTAAAAATGTAATATGATGGTAGTGCCAACGGTAGTTTTAATTCTATTCAGAGATCTAAATAACAAGGGCTTTTAACTTGGGCACTATCCATAATGAGGAAGAGAGGTTTTAAATTCTATATCTGTGCTCTGTATACTTCCTAATAGCTTAGGTAACCAATTGGAAAGCACTGTAATGTAATGTATCTGCTTAATGTTATTCTCTCTTGCTCTCTTTCCAAATTTTATGAGTTGCTTAAATTTGTGATTTACTTTCTAATCGACGAACACCTCAGTCCTTTCCTGAGAAACCTTCTCCGTTTCCCTGTATTTACTTTCCTATCATGTCTACTACTGTTCTCTGTCTACATCTGATACAAACTACACTACAGACTACAGAGCTTGACCACAAACTATATCCTCAAAGTAATACCTAAGTACATAAGTACTACAAGGATTTAAAGATGTAGTGCAGTCACAGTGCTCCCGTTCTGCCCCGTTGGTTCGTCCATTAATCCATATTCAAGACTTTCAGAAGCAGATTGCCACTGTCGATAGTAACTTCGTAACCTCAAGTACCGTAACCAAGGGGTACGCGTCCAAACAAAGATGAAAGTACCATGTGCATGTAGGAGAGAGCTCAGACCTTTCAAAATGTAGATTCCTAATTCCTTGGCATGTTACTCCGATTCTCCGATATCATACAAATTCATACAATAAGAAGTTGAACGGGCATCTGGGAGTCGATCCTAGAATTCGAGCGGGTGAAAATTAAAAGCACAGAAACAGTCACAAACTTATCTAAATAAGATAAAAAGATAAATAATTATGGTAGGACCTCCATCGATTTCTCTTTTTAACAATAATGTACAGTCACCGTACAATAAGGTACAGTCACCGAGGTTGACACAGAAAGCAGCAGCAAATCGGAGTTAGCAATTGGCGATAAAGCCTTTACATACGATCTACACATTCTGTAAAACGAAAATAGCGTGAACGTGATAATTTTTTTTAGAACAGAAAAAAACGGAAGCGAATGAGCAAGAAATGCCATTGTACAATGTATACCTAACCATGCCATGTCAAAATGTATTTATGAATGCAAATTGTTGGGAAATAGTAACTCCACGTGTACTTAATCAGATTATTCCTGTATATGTACCTCTATGTAATTAGTTGGACCACAGTATATACCACGTATAATGGATCCCATACTTGCATATACAAAGTTGATGTTTAATTCCGATTGTTGATGCCTTAGAAAAAGCGAAAGGCGGCAGCAGACTTTCGAGTATTTCTACTTAATACTAGCTTAAATACCGTTACATAATATATAGCAGATTTAAGCAGATACTAAAGTTCTACACGCTCTCAAATGATTCTTGAAACTGTGGGGTTACCGAGCATGGGTAAAAAACAGTAATTGGAATACCTAGTCAATCGTAACATAGAATTCTGTGTATAAGTAATAAGTACTAATTGGAAAATTTCGAGAAGGCAAAAGCGGATTAAATATCTCAATTGGTTCTTCCGTAAAAAACAAATATTTAACTTCCATTTCCATTAAATCAATAGAGTCTTCGAGTCCTATATTAAATCTAATTCAATCCCCTGTTAAACTAGTAGAACGGTTCGGTAAATCGGTAACCGTTTTCTCTACCAAGAAGTGTCAGTAGAACCTGGGTTCTATGGGTTGTTCCGTAATAGAAAATTTTACGAATTCCAATAATGTACAACAATTGTTACAGTTTTTTAGCGTGCCTCAGTAAACGCGTTTTCAAGAAGTATTTTCGAGCGTGAACGTCTTCACATATTATAATCTTTTCTAAAAAATCTAATCCCCATAATTCATTCCCGTTTTTGTACCTCTAAGTACACTGCAAAAAATCATCACATCATAATCGCATCATAAAAAAAAGTGAAGCCATTTTTATACATTATAATAGCATCATTTTGATGTGTTAGAATGCAGCATAATGATGCGAACTAGATGGGGTCCAGATAAGTTTCTTCATAAGATAGGGAATTAACATGGGCTAAATGTGGACCTCATCATATAATGAGGTCAGAAATCATCATAATGATGCGATTATAACTAGTAAAAATGGCTTCAATTTTTCAGAAAATGATGCGGTCAACATGGTTTTGGTAGAGTGTACATACATCCTGCGTGACTTTATATTTTATATCAAGTCAGCTTTTTTTATTTCCGATTCGACGCTACACTCCCACTCAGTGAAATGCTACAAATGTATAAAAATACAAGCTCACATTTGTATATCATATCTGTATAAAATAATAATTGCGTTTAATTGATTGTCAGCGTGGTTCCTGGTCTATGATTATGGTCGCCTACAATGCAGCAGATTTTTAACTTCCTCCTCTGCTGAACTGGTGAAAGGATGGCGACAAAAGTGTACGAAGGAAGTATACTTGCATGAATGAATGTATAGGAACATTCGTCTTTTGGTTTGGTTTGGTTTAGCTGTAATTCTGTAATACCGAGCAAAATATGTTTGTAAGTAACGACTAATGACAGTTGCAGGTTGCAGCTACGCAGAATAAAAAAGATGCTAATTTAATTCCACTGTACTAAGCTTGCTTGGGCTTTTCTGCATAAAATCACCTGGCCATATCATATCCAATGTATTTATCCAATGCTAATGCTCCTCTTGTGTATTGTACAGGTTTACACAACAATTGCAAATAAAATCTAATTGTCTGACTTACTTCCAGCAAACTGACAGACAGGTAAGTACAGTAAACGTACATATTCTGATTTTGATGAATGTAGGTAGGTAATTCAGTTGTAATTTTGTAATGCTAATGAGCGTGTGGTTTATTCAGGTAGGTATAGGTAATACAGCTCTACGAAGTTCAGGACAGTGCAAATGGAAAAAGGACTGAATAAAACTGCAACAAACACACGTATGCCACAAACTTAAAGGAGCACAGTAATAATAATAATAATAATAATAATACCCACACGCTGTAACTTAAGGGGAAATAAATGCAAATAGCTAAATGTGGAATATGGATGCTGTAAGGACAACCTATTTTTGCCTGTACAGGTAAACTTGTCATAATACCAAATGTAAGTACCCAAGTACCTCTATTTTATCTGTAAATGATGGAGCAGGTGGTTCTGGTTTCTGGTTGCATCGTAGCTGTTTTTGAAAAATTAGGTGATCTTTTTTTTTTATTCAAGTAGTTTTTAGAGCAGCAGGGGCTTACAATTTGAATATATATAACATTAATTAATCTAATGGGAATATTGTGGGAACAATGAGGAAGGAAGCGATACTGAGAAATATTATACGCACTTACATGGAGATGATAGTAAAGTTATATAAGAATAAGAGTGTCAGAAGAGATTACATGTACACGCTTCTAAAAGTGAATTATCTGATGTACTTCTAACGACTATAGTAGTTAATTATATACTGTATACATACTTACATAATGTATGAACCCAATACTGTAAATAGTGGATGTACTAATCATTTCATGCAAACTATCTTTTCTGTCCTTAAACTGAATTCTAGTATAATTAATGATATGTGACTGCAGAATGCTCAGCTATTCCCTATCCGGTCGATGAAACCCACACTCCACATTTCCATTCCGTTAGTAGTATTAGTGCCTTCTATTTATTTTATTAATTGCCTGTTAAAATAACAATAGCAAATGTGAATTCCCACGAGGTCACAGAGGATGTTGTTGTGGTAGTTTTAGAATGTAGGTAGGTACTCTATAATCCTAATAATTCGGAATATTTATACCTATTTATATCTTACTGAGTTTAGCAATGCGATGTGAATGTGTAGGTACACGTATCGTTAGCAGATAGTAGAGTACTTTGATGAAGTATAACTAAAAATAAGAGCGATGAGTATCTTCACATTTTGTAAGGATTATATTTGTACATATTTAAAGCGACACACGCCATGAATCTTTTTATTTGATTGGATTTGATTATTTGATACTGCTGAGAGTAGATTTAGCCGATGACAAAAAATAATATATATATAGTATTTATGTAAGTTGTGTATAATTTTTAATATGAGTACGAAAAACTGCCGTGCCGCACAAGTACACCACGACCACGAGTATATTATTGCGTACTTAGAATAACTAAAACGATCTAGTAAACTAATCTTCTTACTATTGTACAATAATAAATTATGTTTGTCATTTACAATTCAAGCAATATCATGCTATACTTACTTACTTTTTTATCTTCAATTCGTTCTTTTCTTATTTTCGATATCATAATATATATATAATCATACATACATACATACCTACCTAAGTTTCTACCTACTTGTAACATGTAATTTAGAGTTAAACTAAATAGTAGGTATATATATATATATATATATAATGGAAGCCGGTGACGGTTAATAATCAAATAATATTATGTATTACATCTATATACTTATTTATTACAGTATTCATAATGAACATTACATTTACATGTAAAAATGTATTAAGCAAAGCGATGACGCGACATGTGATAAAATTAAAAACATGGTTTTGTTTCAAAGAACAAATTCAAAAGGATTGAAAGGACACTAAACAGTTTACATGTAACATACCTAGTAAATATATTTGTAGTAGTAGTATATATGTACGTACATACACCTCCATCTTGAAGATAATTTCATGGAACCAAAAAAACTGTTCGTCATTTGTTTTATACAAAATTATGTCATTGTCATATTTTTTACTCTTTAAGTAGGAGAATCATTGATGATGACAGAATTTTTGATAAAATATCACGATTTGAGTGGAGGAAGTTAAGTAACTAACAGAGACAAAAGCAGGTGTTTTTAAAATGATAAAAATTACAAACGACTTCTCAAATACATACACAATGCAATTAAGAGGAGTAAGTAGAATGCAATAATTATTACGATACATAGATACCCATAACAAGGATAATTTAATAACAATTTTATACTAGATAGACTATTAAATGGATGATGAGGGAAGAATGGACATACTCTTTACAAAGACTTAACGTGTACGTGTGGGAGTATAGTTAAGGTGTTTCTAACCATATAATATTCTGTCTGATGTCTGTATTTGTGCAACGAGCATCAAGCTACGAAACAAAATTGCGATAAGCTCACGTGCACAGACTAATTAAACTTACAACGTTAGCTATGGACAATCAGATGTGTCATATTTTCATTTTGTGATGTGATGTAGTTCCTGAAAGAAAGGGCTTCATAAGGCAATTGCATCTTACCAAAAAACAACCAAAATAAATAATACATTTATATACTTAAGTAAATGTCTATAATATATCTATATCATTAACAATATTATTGAAGTTTTAAATTAACAAAATCCGTAGCTAAATAAATGTATGGAGCTTAGAGATTCAATAATTTAATTTGACATAACTAACTTTTGTAATAAAACCTACAATAATCATAACAACGTATAAATGACGTAATATAATAATTGCACGCTGTTCAATTTTACGTAATTTCAATAACATAGTATTGTTTTTTTTATGAGTCTCTCTTTGATTTCTTTAAAACCTTTTCAGCAGTTTTACTCCACTTCTCTGGATTTTGGTTGATATCGTTAGTATTTGTGGCTACTTCCGGGTCAGGTGAGCCATAATTAGGGGGATTTTCTTTTGGATTATAACCTAACGTTGCCAGCATGGGCGCAACTTCTGCCATGTCTTCAACAACGTCCCGTGGAATGGCACCAACCCATTTTAGTAATGCCTGAGCATTAACAGGTTTAATTACTTGATCAGAAGACCGTTCCACTCTAAAAGAAGAAATTATTGTTTTTAAAATATTAAAAATTATCAATTTTTAGATACACAAAAATACAGTAAACCAATTCAAGCAGAAATAAATCATAGTGGTAAAGGTGGGAAAGATAATTTACTTGGAAAGTGAAACACCACCCGGTTTGTTAATATGATTTTCATGATGCATCACTTCTTCCGACCACTCGAGCTCAAGAAAGTCCAAAATTCTTTTCATCTCCGGTCGCGGATGCAGAACCAAGTCTTCGTATTTGACTTGGAGACACTGACTGGCCCCAAGCTCGTTGCACTCACGAAGCATTGTCTTCATGGAGTTTGACCACTTTGTCAAGCACTGGCGGTAATCTGACAAGTCAAACCCAGTCACAGTTACCTAAAAAAACACCAAAACATTAACTGTTTTTTTCCACGATATGAAACTCTCTGCAGTCTCAGACTCCGCTCCTACTGCACACCTTCCGCAGAACCAAAAGAATTTTACGATTAGATGCATTTATTTCATGCTCCAATTATTTTCATTCAGCTCACGACCAAGAATACTAGGTACAGTCAGATACGTCTTCTTACCTTTCTTGTGATGAGTGAATGAACAACCGCTCTTCCATCCCTTATCATAAAGATGAATTTGGCCCTTGGGAAAAGTTTTAATAAGTAAACACCATATTTAAGGGTAAAAGGGTCCTTATTACATATTCTAGGAGCAGGCTCCCCATGCTTTACAACTACTTCCAGGATAAACGAAGCGACAGCATCCCCTATAATCTGCAAATTCAAATTAAGACAACTATAAAGACTATTCCGTATCACTAAAAATAATTTAAACTATCAACTATCTGGATGTCTCGTAATGATTAAAACTGATGTTCAAACATGTCAAAAAGGATCACTACAAGCACAGAAAAGTGCTTTAATCAACAGTTAACTATCACACTAACAGTTCTAATAACAGGGGCTTTACACCAAAAATCAATTAAAAAACTCACATCATCCGTGAGACCAGCCTCATGTAAACGATTGGACTCTTTGACAGAACGATTCCATTGAGCAGCAAGCTGCAGGATTCTTGGAACAACTCTAGTTTCTTCACCACATCTAATGTCCCCATGAGCATCTAACATCGCTCTCGCTAGAGTTGTACCAGATCGAGGAAATCCTCCGATGAAGATGAATGGAGACGATCTGTCGTAGGAATGGGCTTTTCCATCTTTATCAAATACGACGGTCTAAGAAATGCAACAAGGATCATAATATTAAAGCATGACATTCTCTAAACATTTTCTTGATCTCGTTCAAACTCCATCATACAAAAGAAATGTAATCAAAGCTGAATGAGACAGGAACATCTCCGAAGATCGATACAATGATCATTGATATAAAATCAAATTAACAAAATACCTACTGTCAACTGTAACCACGATTGCAAGAATATACCGACACCGACATAGGTAATAGAATAAATGAAAATAATGGCATAAAATAAAATTACATTCTTCACCTCTCGACTAGTTAGCATCTGCCGTGGGCTGGAGTCATGGTTTCCGGCTCGTATCAAAAATACGACGAAAAATGGAGCAATTATACATAAAAGAATAACTAAAATTCGACGAAAACCACCGACACCACGAATCATAAGCATTTTTGTCCGTTCCACCCTGAGACGTCTCCAGACCGAATTTGCAGCATATCAGTTCCTCTTTCGCACAACTTTAACGCGTCTGTCAAGAACAATAATCATAATATTGTCACAACTTAAATCACAATATTTTCACAAACATTTACATTAAGTATAGCATTTCAATCCCAAAAATCCTTTGACTTCACATATCCATTCAATTTTTCCAACACAAAATCAACGATCAAAATCGTACTGTCACGAGTTGGAGGTACTTTATCTAGCAGTATATAGCAATGTCAATCTATTTTTACGGTTTATGCCCGAATCAATCATTAATTATTGCCGCTTTCGTCTTTAGTTCCATTGGACAAATTCATGGCATCAGTGGTCAGAACTTGTCTGCCTTCTGAAACACTTGTCAATTACTATTTTATTAGATTTAGTATGCCGAAAGTTACTTAGTAAATATTTGTTACTAAAATTTCAACCGACTGCTCTGGTCTAGTTTTTCACATTTACAGCATTACAATTATTGCAGCAGCCACCGTCGACACGCACACTTGTCGAGTCAAAGAACGTTATTTCCTTCCTCTGACCTGCAGTTATTATAAATTAACACATTACACTATATTGTTGGTACGTTGGTGTCCGTAACTGTCGGCTTAATAGTCACCCTGTAATGGCACAGCGGTGCTTCTTTTTTTTATTAGATGCTATTTTCTACGTAGACGTGTGCAAGCACAAAACCAACAGGACTAATAATGATTACCATTTGAACATTTGTTCAAGACACACAGACAAAAACCTCACGAACTCACGAAGCTACTTCTCTATCTAATAATTAAACATGTTTCTCTCTCTCTCTCTCTCTCTCTCTCTCTCTCTCTGTCTTGTACCGAAAATATTTTTGTTGCTCACTGAACTTTTCAAGGAGTACTGACGATGAGTTTCATTGTATTTTTGTATTACTGTGCGTTTAAACTAAGGTAATAATTAATAAGATAAGCACTATAATGTAAGTCTCTATCGTATTTAAATTGTTTTAAAAGGCTGATCAGTAATCGGTATCGGTACCGCACGCGCTATATACCGCTGAAGATGTCAATTGTGTGAGATTGTGAATTGTGACTGTCATATATCAAATCACTAGCTATCAATCATACATATATTAATAATAAACACACATTCTCAGAATTAACGTGATTGAATAATACATGTTGGCACCGTTGTATTATTGTATTAGAGCATTCAATAAAAATTCAAAGCCTACTTAACTATGCTCATTGCTCACACTGTGCCCTTTACGGAGAAGCGCATGGGGATAGGTAACTTATTATATACCTCAAAAGTTTCTTAATTCCTAGCCGTGAACGTCTACATGAACTTCCGAATAATTAGCAAGCAACTAAATATAACTGAATGTGTAAGGGCAAGCTTACACCATCACTAGAATTTAGATACAATAATTATTTTTGCAGGTATTTACTATTTACTACACGGCTGCACATACATACAAGGGAGTGCAATTAAAGTGGAGTACACAGGAGAGACGAATTCCTAATTCATAACATTGCTTGGCAGGGAAGTTGAAAATCCAGATGAAGTTCAACAAACGAATCTGTCCCTTTTTAAGTTTAGGATGACACTGAATAACTGGTCCCGTAATTGACAAATAAATTGAATATAAAGTCTATTCAAGATCAGCACGCACCTGAACAATTCTGCCCCAACAACAACCTATTGTGTATGAAATCCTGGGTACAGAGGTATACTATGTATATTTATATAAGAAACTTTCACAGAATAACCGCCGAGAGACTCACCGAAAGGTAAATAAAGATGAGAGACAAGTAAACTGAAAATTAAGAGTACAGGGTGTCTCAAAACTCAGAGCACATCTAAAAGAGGCAATGATCCAAGCAAACCTGAACTCTGAAACGCTAATCTGTAAGTGCCGAGTGTTTGTTCTGTCAAACCACAAAACAAAATATACGTGTAAACTGTCCTCTACTTGTCTAATGTTTGCAGGTAGAAGCACACACTTTCCATCTAAAACTCCTTGCAGGCAAGATTTAATATTTTTCCATCAAACAAAATTTTTAACGTTTCCTCAAATTTCACAAAAGTTGAGCAAGAAGAAGTCACAGCGACACATATAATAATTATTATAACACGAGCACACACTCATGAGATATGCTAGACAGGAACGGAGCCTCGTCATTCCATTGTTATTCTTACCTCATCAATCCAAAAAGTTGATTGTGAGAAAAATTGGAAATGGCACAAATAAAATTCCTCATGGATTTAGATTCAGCTCTTCAGTCCTGTTTTTTTTTCAACTTCCTACAAAAAATCCGAGGGAAAATACCAATTGTCTACTCTACAAGAACTTGGGACGTGAAGTGAGAGAGTATTACACACACACACACGGACGAGCAACAGTGCAAGGGAGAATATAACAGAAGCACCAGTTTAAAGTTGATCAAAAGAGTTTTGTGTTGTTGTTGCTGCTTTGGATGCTGCTAAGCACTGGTCAGCCTCACTCACATCCGACCGAGTCAGGTCTACGAAACAGAACACAATCAGAATAATTATCTACGGAATCCTGCATTGAGACGAGGTGTACACAGGTACACACTCATAGGTAGCAGTCATACTTAGTAAAAAGGCATATGAGAGCATCAGCAATAAGCAAGGAGGCAGGTGGGTCCGTATACATATATATATATATATATCTACAGAGGCTCAGATCCTATAGACGTGGGTACTAAGGCAAAAGGCAGGGTGAAACTCGAATAGGAAGTAAAAATGGCATTTAAAAGGATGGGGAAAAGGCTCTGTGTGCTCTGTCCGTACTTTACTCCACGTCGTGTCCCACAAAGTAAAAATAAATGACCACTAGCTACCGTAAACACACTCTTGTCATAATTGTTCCATGATCCCACAGTACAGATAGGTATCTCCAAAGATAAACGAACAATTATTACTATATTCTGTATACACTCTCTGGTGGTTTTCGTGTGACTGTGAGTGAATCCGTCCCCTTCTGCTCTCTTCTGTAATAATGTTACTTCTTCCTATTTCTCAGTCTACCTCGGAAAGTGGCAAAGGACTCGTCAGAAACCCTCTCCAAGTCTCCACGTTAAGAGTCAAACTGAGACATAAACAGCTAAAATAACATAATATTTGCAGGAACTTTGTATTTGGTATTTGTTTGCACTCTGAGCTAAAGCTCCTCGTTTCTCACTACACCTCTCTCGATCTTGATCAACAACAACCAGAACCAGAACAGTCACAGACAAGCCACGGGAAATAATCACAACAATCCCATCCATCCACCTTCCTCTCAGCTAAACGGCTCCCTTCCTTTGAGTCTTCATTTTACCTGAGCCCCACAAGCCACTAACCACTAAGCATCCAAGAGCTACAGTTGACGAATAATAATATGAATATGACTACGACAGTCTCTTCCGTCAGAATCAGAGTATCTGACTAGTGAGAGGCTCATGTAGCATAGGTAATAATAGTATTATGAGGAATGCACAAGAAATACTTTTGCGGTTGTACTACACAGGTGTATAGAAAGACGAGTGACCATGGCCCTGGCCAGGGTTGACTCTCCAAAGATGAAGAGCCAGAAATCAGTATTCTTCTGTCAGTGCAGGAGGGCAGGTAAGATTTATAAATCTCAAATTTCAACTCTAAAACTCTACTCTACAGATCTATAAGGATGGCTCGGCACTGACAATGGGTAAGTATACTGAGGCTAGACCAAATTTCCGAACGCACCTCTCCACTTGCTTCACCATATCACGTCCGACCACATAATACAATAAAATGTGGAAAACTCCATTCTAATGAAATTAAAAACTTCATCTTCTATGAGGTTCCTTAAAGCTCAATGTTATTTTGCATTTAGTAGTCCGCTCCTGCGCTGGCTATCGTTTCATTTGGACTTGTGAGACGATGATGGGGAAGACGGAGATGTTGGGGATGAAAGGAAGAACGGTTTGGATGTGCAGGTGTATGAGAGGCATTACAGACACAAGATGTTTACTGTAAGGTGTGGACATGTTATAATTCACTTGAAAAGATCATGAGTTGAAACTCTGTGTAGTCAGAGCACAGTTCACAATCCGCATCATCCATCCGTGTCAGCATGGGCACAGCAGTAGGGGCAGAGAGACGAACCAAACCAACGCAATTGCACTATAGACGCCTCTACAACTTAACTAACTTCAAACTCCTAACTAACCAGCCAACCATCCAGCCACGTAATCCCAACACACTCACTTAAATCACAATAGTAGAACTCACTTAAAAGTTATATAATATAATAAAATAATAACGATCATAAGGCAGGTAACAAGTTTCGTGTATTTACGGCAAAATACCCCAACTCGATCGTCTCGTCTCAGGCACAGAGGCTGTAGTTGGGCTGGTTAGGGCGCAATTCAATGGTCACTTCCACCTCTGTCGATATGTATAGTATGTATCTATGCATGTATATATCTGTATAGGTATACATACAACCCATCCACCTGTGCCTCACCTGACCATGGCATGGTAAATATTTATCAGACACTCACAATCTGTACAAACAGTTGTAAAAGCAATCCCTAAATTATACACCTATAATAGAGTGCATACATGCAAAAGGTACTAATAGACAGAGTCTATCTCCCTTGAGAATCAGAATATTTTCAGCACCATGTCATATAGACAGCGAGGGAGATGGAGATAAGGACTCTTCGCTCAATTCTTTCCCATGCCACACCACAACAGTGCCAGAGAATACCTATTATAGTTCCATGGGTAACTCTATGAATAAGTAGTGAAGATGTAGGACTGATAGGAATATGATCCAAGATGAACTCGAACAGTGAATAATTATTGAAGATAAATCTTTTGAAACCAATTGTCTTGTTATAAAAGTTCCCTTGCGTTACCATTATACATACCTTCACTCACAAGGTTAGTGGATTTTGTGGATTTGGCCAAAAGCGAAAGAAGAAGAAAAAAAACCTCTATCATCACACAAGATACAAGATTGTGGAAACAGAAAATGATGTGAGCATGTACGATGTACCTATAGATACAATTAATAGCTTTTGCTTTGGTTTCCTTTCATCCTACCTATGGACCTACAGACACAACAGACAGGTATCGTAGTGCAGATCATATGCAAGAGTATCAAGCCACCGTTGATCACATATTCTCCTCCATCCCGTAGATGATACACTCGTCGTCTTGATCGTAACAAAGAAAGAATGAATGAGTTTGTAAAAGATCAATGACCCATCTTTCTTATTCTTGTCAAGTCAAAAGCAAAACCACATTTTAATATATGCACTTTCCTAGATATGCCAGTTACTTTACAAGTAGTACGTATGATCTTCGCTTTCCGTCATAGAGGATCTATAGTACTACAGACTGGGATAGATAGATACCCGTATTCTGTATTATAGGTATGGACACTACAGAAGATGTAGGTAGGTATATAACTACATAGCCGAAGAGGTAATCAGGTAAACACATTATGGGTGTTGAAGGTGGGCACTAGGCACTCAAGTTATTAAAAATTCCACATAGGTACACAGACACAATCTTCCTCACCACTGACTACTAACTCCGAGCTCCACACTACTGAACACATACAATACACTAATGATCAGTGATCATGTCCATGATGATTCTTTATCTTCAGCTCTAAACTTTTGCACCTTACTTTACCTTTACAGGTGGAGGTATTAAATACATACGTCATAGCAGCCAATGTACCTATGCATGTAAGTAACTCTCATCTTTAAGAATAACAGTGAGGTTACTAGCAATAGACTAGGACTGAATACTGACTCAACCAACTCGAGTAGCACGTAAATCCAATAATTTTAATTGAATTTTTAGGCTAATAAACTCTCTCTATCTCAAGCCCAGACAAGAAGTTGAGGTCCCATCCATTCATTCGAAATTCCCATCCCATAATACTAAATCTCATCGTCTGCCACGCTCAAGTAGGTAGGTCAAGTAGCTCCGAAGAAACCACGGCACTTGTCTTTTTTCCTGTCATTTGTAAAGTTGGAACCCCAACACAGCCCCCCAATCTACAGATTAACAGTGCAATCAATCAGAATAATGCAAGACGGCAGTGGGGATGAGGTGTTGGCAAAAAACGTGGACAAGACACAGACGTAAAGGGAAGTCACTCAAAATGATGACTTGTAACTATGTTCCTATACATAAGTACACACGTCGGTAATTCATTTCATTACACAAATTACATCCCTTTAAGCCATAGTCAACTTGAACGAACTAACGAAACGAACCAGGAACAAAGTACTTACGTACGCAAACGTGACCAGTCGCCGTCGACGCTCTTTTACAAAACTGACTTTAGTAATATTGTATTGTGCATTCAATCAAACAATGACAAATGATTTAGGCCTAAAGCCAAAATTCGTGGTAATTAAAAAATATTAGTGAATGAAAATTAGTTATAAATTACCTTTTGTTTTTGTCTACACGCCGAACATTAGCAATTGGCATTGGTCTTCAGCTCATTCGCGGCTAACACTGTTAACTATATCTTGTCAATTCCCTTCCTGGCAGTTGGCAGTCCACAATCCACAACACAGGGGAATGAGGGGGCTCAGTGGCTCAGCGCTAAGTTGAAACGATCCGCTGCTCTTGGCTTTGACTTTGTCTATTGTTGATGATTTAGTAAGAGTAAGAGGCAGTGAGTACCTGCAGTCAGATGATCGAGAGTAACCAGTTCAGTGGAACCAACCAACTGTCCAACAATGAGCTAGGTACATGACAAGAGATGAGATGAGTACGAGAGCCGTCGACGTCGGATTCAGATGCAGTCGTAAAGATGAAAGATGGGAGGGCAGTTGATCAGAACAAACAAAAACTATTAACCAAATTGACTTTACTGTTTACAAAATCACACATAAAACCAATTCAATTGACGGTATAACAACCACAACCATAATAACAGAGAGGAGAGTAACTGAACACTGAATGACTGCACCAGCACCAGTGCTAGTGACAGATGTGTTGACTTTCTTTTTACTTTTTTACAATTAGACACGTTATTTGTTATTCGAGGAAGACTGAAGACGTAAGTACTACCTGTATAACAGTGAAGATCCTATATATTATATTACCTATTAAACTTATTTAACATTTCCAGATTGATGCGGATACAGAAAAGATGACTAGCCGTAATTAAAAGATTAGAATAACGTTAAAATACTGAGTATTTTTTAGACGACAGTCTAAAGTACATGGTTCAAATGCAGTTTTTCCTTTCGTGAGAAATATTTGTAGGCTTGTAGGGAGTCTAGTAGCAGTTACTAGTTCAATCTAGTTAATTTGATGTCAGTATCAGTGTCTTTTGGTCTTTTGGTGGCGTTGCAACTCACCACAACGCGTAAGTACACTAAACTATAATTGATGTAGGAAGTTACGTTCAAAATGTATTAATTTACAATTCACGGAACACATAGGAGATAAATGTAGACTAGCAGACAGTCAGCAGCCCAGTGACCAGGGTGACCAATGAACTAAAGCTGACAGGGTCAAAGTTAGTTGGGAGGGATTGGGAAGGAAGAAGCAGATCTGATCTGCGTGAGATCTCTGGATTGAAAAGAAAGGGGAAAAAAATCCTCGTCGTATTTATCAGCTGTTATGCGACAAAGTTCAGCAGGTTCTCTCTCTGTGACGATGAGATGAGGTGTCTCTCTCTCTCTCTGGATTTGTATTCTGGATTATCTGGCTATTCGCTTATGTGACTTACTTGAGTTACGTATACTTGCTAGTTTGCTAGTAGGTCCGTTTCACTATTCACACAAATAATCAAATTCACATCTCACAAAACTGGAGCTTGTTATATAGATTTGTATGGATTTGGTTTGGAGTCTATTGGAGATTTGAGTGGAGAGGCAATTGGTTTGATACGATATTGGTACAAATGTGCTTGCCCTGGCAAAAAATTGCAATCTCCGTACTCCGTAGATAAAATGAGAAGCAATCTCTAGCTAGCAATACGATACGAAGAACCAATTCCAAATCCACAGATAACTTGTCTGTGGTCTTCTTCTCTCTCTCGTCTCTCTTTCCATTAGCTTTTCACATTCTTTATTCTTTCCCAGCTGGTTTGATGGTCCTGGTTGGTTATAGGAGTTTTTAAAGCTTTATAGGAGTTTAGAATAGTCTACTGACGGCCGGACCGTTAAGCCACAATTTATTTCGCTCTTATGAAATGCTGTTATAGATGCATATTTTATTAGGAGTTAGATCGTGGTCAGAGACTCCCTTAGAGTTTAGAGATGTTAGATCACGGCCCGAAAGCACGGACGGATATCAAAACTTGAGCAGAAGCATTGCGTTTTGACTCAAAAAAAAAAATAATAATATGGTGCTGAGCTACTGAGTACTGAGCTGAGCAAGTCAAAGTAAAGAAGTAAAGACCCGTCTCCCGTCCCGATCCGACGTAGAGTTTTTGCGGTGGTATAGGTATATATATATATATATATTATACATATGTATTATATCTGTATATAATTATACACACGTTTGAATGTCAGCTTCTTTTCAGTTCTTGAGAGTCTTCTTAAAGTGAATTCAATTCAGTTTCAATAGTAGTTGACTTTGACTTTACTACTTTACCTATTTATATCTATATAAGTATATCCATCCAAGAATTCGCTAGCCCTGAAGATTTACGATATTAAACGAAATAAAAGGAAAAATCTGTCTCCGTAGATTGCATGTGACTCTCAGGCACGCCCCATGAAGGCTTGTCACCGAAACAATCCCGCACCATTTGAGTCAGCATGTGGAGAGAGAGAGAGAGAGACAGATTGTGGCTAGTCTACTCTATATTTCCTATTTAGTATTTAATTTTACCACAATATAAATAATAATGTCATATTGCATTTGTCACTTGTCAACACTTATACATATGTATGTATATGGCCTCAATAACTATTTTTTAACGGGGTGCTCTTTATTAAAATAAAGTTTTACTACAGGCTCGCAAACAGTAACAGATCCTGGCAGGCTGGTATGGGATGATTCATATTCATAGCATTGCCTATTGCCTAAATAATTTATGCCAGATTAGTTCAAAATGCTGGCTGCAACTGTAACTCACCGTAAAGTACCTCAAAATCGCAAATGCTTCAACTTAATATACATACGATCAAAGCCTTCAACGCATTACTACTGATTTTGACTTTTTTGACTCATGAGAAGCACTAACACAGGACGTTTTTAGTGTTTTTTTTTGCATTTTATTATAATGCTAAACTATTTTTTTTATCTATAGATTATTCCACTAGATAGTCATTTCCATCATTTTGAAATCAATTTTTACATTTGTTTTTAGTATTAACGATTATAATGACAATTGTCGTAACATAGTTAAGCAATTAGATAGCAATTATGTTATGAATGATGTTGCCGCATGCTTATCTTGCTGTGTGCATGAAAGGAGGATCAATGATCAAAATCTATTCATTTATTTCCCAGAACTGGAACCACGATGGTCTTTGAATCTCCTTGAATTCCTTTTGTACTTGTCTACAGTTCTACAATGTATATTATGCTTATTGCTTTCGTAGGTAATTCATATGTATTTTTAAAAAAAGCTCTGAAGAAGAACTGTATGATTGAGGCCTCAATCTGAATGATCTTAATTCAGAGAGTAATGATGTTTCACGTATCGCTACGCTACCAATTCCTTATAAACCATCCCACAACAAAAGTCAAGTTTCTCAGCACGACTGACGACTAGATGATGATGATGAGTTCGCCGTAGTAGTATCAGCCAGGCCACTTTAGCTTTCAACAACAACAGGCAAGCTAATGATAATGATAGTGAAAAATTGAATCGTGTATAATTTTATACTTCACCGACTCAGCGGGGAAAAATAATATGAAATATAGATTACGACGACGAGATGCATACTAAATTTATGCCGCTTCATGTGGTATTATATCCCCTCATTAAAATTGGACTCTGTAAAAGTCTTAATTTAATAGTCTAAAACGTGTTTTTTCAATAACGCAAAGCGTACCAATAAAAATCGAAAGTTGGTAATTTAATTTTGTTTTAATCTCATAAATATATGTGATCTTATTCATCTTATTAAAGCCCATAAACGGCATGTAATTACAGCACATCATTGGAAGATAGATCGAGTGTATGAACGAAGGTTAAATCGTTCGTAACAACGACTAAATTATTATTAGTATTACATTGGGAGTGGGAGAGATATGGACTTAATTCGCTTGGGATTAAAATTCCAATTACGATAGTAAGAAATAACGTCAAATTTTACTGTTTAAGATGCACATAGAGTGAAATTAATTATTAATTTGACTCATATTACTATGTACATAGTAGAAAAGGTGCAAATCTAATAATTAAGTACTTACTTACATATACATATACTTAGTAATTACTTATTTTTTCGTATTAGACAGATTGTATTTTTAGTGAAAATTAAACGATTTTTTACGGTACCTACCCCCTGCTCTACCCAATTTTAGATTTAAAACAATAGTAAATAAACAAGGGTTAATTTTGAAGATTAAAAGGATGTGTACTTATGGGAGCTTGCAACTATGACGCCATAGAAAATCGACCATTTTTTATACCCCCCTCCCCAAAATCATAAGGTGTCATTTATCGGCTTATACCCCCCTCCCCCCCGTATTTATGACGTTTTTAAAAATTCTACCTTAGTGTAAGGCGCCGCAGATTTCGTTTCGCTTCAGAGTAGCGTATAAAACATACTCATTCATCTAAAATAAGGCAAAAATTTTATGCGTCATTTTTTGCTAGACACCCCCCTCCCCCCGGTCATTTTTTGTCATAAATTTCGAACCCCCCCTCCCCCAAAATCTATGACATCATAGTTGCAAGCTCCCTTACTACACTATTCGTGTACTTAAATAATAAGAACACCTATCATTGGTATCGCATATTGTTATGTATGTACGAACCTTTGGCCATGCGGAGATCTGAACTCGTCAACTGTCGTTTTAACAGTAATGAATAAATATGTAACTCCAACGCCGAAAATTATCCCGGCCCCAAGGGGCACGATACAACTCTTCGTCATGAAGATGCTTCTTAATTCGAATACAATAGAGCCGTGATATCTCTATGTGGACTAATTTTTATCCAGTTGTGCATTTCCTCCAGATGCGCAGGTTAAAACAGCGTACATACTTAAAAGGATAGTTTAATCTATTTGGAACTGGAAAACCATGAAGTTGTTTAGTGTTTATCCTATTAATTAAGATTTTTTTAAAAGAGCAAAACTAGAAATCAACACTTCCTAAAAGGGCAAAACTAGAAATCGATACTTTCAAAAAGTGAAAAACTAGAAATCAACACTTTCAAAAAAAAACAAAACTAGAAATCAGCACTTTCAAAACTGGTAAAATTAGAAATAAATACTTTCACAAAGGGCAAAACTGCAAATCAACACTTTCAAAAAGATCAAAACTATAAATCAACACTTTCAAAAAGATCAAAACTATAAATCAACACTTTCAAAAAGATCAAAACTATAAATAAACACTTTCAAAAAGGTGTAAAACTATTGTCAAATTTTTTCGAATAGAACCGTGAGCGCCATTTCCAATTTTTAAATGACCCATGGAGCATGGAGCATTCGGCACACGAACCAATGGGAGCGGTCAAAAAAAGTTTGGGAACGCCTCCTCACAGTTCTATTCGAAAAAATTTGACAATAGGTATATGTATGTAGGAGGTTTTATAGTTATGTCCTTAGCCAACTGGCTCTTACATAACTGTGCGTGCAGATGTTACTCCGACAACAGGTATACCGTTAAGCTTCTAATAGAAGGCAGGCCTTCCAATAGACGGCGGGTCTCCAATAGACGGCGGTAGTCGAGCTGGTAAATATAAGGCGGGGCCGTCTATTAGCAGCTTTACGGTATGTACTGCTGTTTTGAAAAGGTTAAGTATCTACATACATAGGTAAATGTCGATTTGGAATTGGGATCTATTGCAAACCTTTGTTTCTTGAATGGTGTTCTTTTTCGTGTACTCTACGTCTGGCACTCGATGTGGAAATACAGCTGTTTTATATCATCATTAATTATTGTGATTCAGTTTTGCCAGTATCAGAAGCATTTAATAAGTATTATTAATAAGTAATTTCAGCCATTGTTTACTAAAAACCCTGGTAATCCTGAATTCTAAAATTCTAATGCAACGCTTAATAAGTTATTTATTACATGCTCAACCATTCTTATATATAACATTACGTTGTATATATACATATTCGTGGCTTAAGGTGCAAAATGACGCGTATCCCATTTCGCTTAAATGCAAAGTGACGCGCTGGCCGAACCTTAAGGTGCAAAG
>JAQFZC010002214.1:0-24262 GCA_034695205.1 Dicyrtoma fusca | reverse complement strand
GAAAATTATCTATATCAGTGTTTTATTGTAAGGTACCACAGTTAGAAGCATACCACCGTTAGGAGCCTTCACCCTAAGGCTTGATGCAAAGTGCAATCACCATATTCTGGGCCCCGTAAAATCGTGTGAGGAATTTTTCATGCCAGAATTTATTGTTCAGTTTACGATTTTACAACAGTATCGTTACAGCTTTAACCGAATTCCTAATTTACATGTTTGATAGTGGGTCACCAATGGCATTTATAGAGTTCATTAACTGATCATGGATAATTTGCAATTAAATTATGTCACAGGATAAGAACAGTTAACGTTAGTTAATTGATTTTTTGTACGATTGTTAATACAGTGATTAGGCTGTACTGTCACATTTGGAAGTATTTATTATGTGTAATTTTAATTGCTTCCCGACCCAAATAGATCGTGCTAGAAGCTGTAGCAGTAAAGTTGCTTTGTAAAGTCAGTCAGTCATTTTGCATTGCCTTAACTCTGCTTACGTCATCCAAGTTTTAAAAGCACTCTTCTCATTAGTTTAAAACAGCCAGTTTACGTATCGGATTGTTAAAATCAAATAGGGAGGTAGGTATTGGTATTTTGTAGTAGTGAATCCCTATGCGAGTAATAAACCACATTCTTAAAACAGTTTAAGTTCAATTAGAGACAGCGCGATGTACGAAACCGTTTCCAACATGCTTATTTAAGAAATAGCGTGGGGCTTGCTCTTACTAGTTTATTAGTGCGAGTGCCTGACTTTGTACGACTGTCAACTTTATGACTTATGATAATGTTATTCCGTATCATACCGACTAGTTGCCCTCATGAGAAAGTTTAAAATGTACATATTTCAGAGTTTTTCATTACGTGGTTGTTGTTTAATGTTAGTAGCAACTTTTATGACATTATTTTCGTAAACCGTTTTTGTTTGTACATACGTATGCCTACACTTTCTGTAGTTACTTACCTACCTACCTAAAATACAACGCCCCTGAACCGTTGACTAGACGTGGACCTGCACAGACGCGCTGTCAACCTCGGTATCGGTACTCGGCACTCTGGAATTTGCAGCAGAAGTTTGATAAGTCAGTCCATGTGTACAACGAATGCCGGAGATTTCGGACCGGACAGTTCACCCCGGGATTCATCCCGTTGTTATAGTGCAAACTGACGCGTACTTGAAAAGTTGAAGAGGAAAATTGACGCGTATCCTGCTTAAAAGCATAGCGTGGCACTAGTTCATGCTGAGTGGATATGTGTGTTACTTGGCTTTGAAGGGAAACGGGATACACGCGTCACTTTGTCTCTAAACTCTAAACACCCGAAAATTATGTTATTGGCGTCATTTGCGTCTGTAATTCATTGGGAATTATTAGTTTTATGTACTATAGGGGTGTATACATATATAATAATATATTATTTTACGTTGATTTATGTTTGCTTGCACACCTTACAACCTCTCATCCCATTAATACCCTACTACCCCCATGGGGAACATTTGTTTATCCTGCAGTGTACGAAAATCAGGGTACCCCACTTAAAATACCTGGAAAGTTAATGTTGAGGCTAGAGCACACTATTCTCTCTGGGGTAAGAGTAGGTTTTGAGGTATGGTTGCCTTTCCTTGCGAATTTTGGCTTACTCGTGTATAAATAAATGTTTTCTATTTTATCGAATAATACAGGCGCGTTCACAGGATTGGCAGTTACATAGTAGTGCATAGTGCATCTGGTGAATTTGCTTCCTCCTGTATTAATTTTTTAATTTTTTCGTGGGTACCTAATGTTATGTATGGTAGGTATGTTAGTTTTTCCATTCATGGGCTCTTGGCTTGGCTCGTTGAGTGTTTCACACCTATTCCGGCAAAGTTAATTGGTATAGGTATTTCAAATGAAAGAGTGAATTATTGTTTATTTTTTGAAATTGTCAATTTAAGTGCTATGTGCACATGTTTACTTTCTGATCTTATCTTCTTTTATCTACTGCACCCATTCTGTATACACTCCTGATAACGCCGGGCTAATATGCATTGTTTAACGTTTCCTTTAATTGTAAGTGTGCCTTTGTTTGCTGATGGTGATTTTTGATAAAACTTCTTACCCACTGCACTGGTTAGCTCGCTTATCAGGAAATTTCCAGGTATAGTTCAAATTGGAGCAAGCCTACTGTTTTGGGCAAATGCGAGGTTTGGGGTAAATCTGTAAAGCGCAGTATCAATTTAATCGAGTCCCATGAAGCTTTTCGCCAGGTTTCATTTTCTGTATGGGTATTGTTCAGGTCTTTTAAAATGCGTCACCGATTATTATTTCTAAATTCCATGTACACTCCACGGTTAAATTCGGTAAATTTACTAGCACGCATTGTAGCATTAGTAGTACCTACGAAAAAGCAAGTGTTTTTCCATTTTTCGATTCGAGTCACAGTTTAGACCACTTACTAGTTAGGTACGTGTATGCGCTGCATGACTCTATATAGACACAATTTTGTGAATTTCATTTGAATTCCATGCCATAACTAATAATAATAATGTCAAGAGTTAGCTATCAAAATGTTAAATTAAAAATAATGGTAGATTATATTTATTTTAGATTTGTTGACAGTTATTTTACTTCAGTTGCGCAATCAAGTACTATCGTTCATATGGTTGTGAGTACCGGCTTGGTTAGTCAAAAGTGGGCAGTATACTGCAGATACACCAATATTATTAAAAGAAGTTGCCATTTGCCAGGTTTAAAAGCCGCTTCTCAAAGTGAAGGTACCTCTTAATTTAATCTTGTGTAGGTAGTTGACAGAGCTAACAAGTTTCACAAGAATTACATAAGTCTCTCTTGCAGTAGACGATTTTGGGATTTAGAAGACAGGGAGTTACGTAGGTATGTGGAGTAGCGAACGGTGATTTTTAAAGAAGAAAGAATTTATGGGATTCTATTTTTGATTCACATCCTCGATTACATATAATGGAAATAAACGACGGCTATGAAACCTCCTCCTAAGACTCAGATACTGTTTGTATTTGAGATTTCGGATTCCGTACGATTTACAGTCGATCAGATTGTTTCACTCGCATAGGGGTTTTATTCGTATCTCGTACTCAATGAGGGGCCACGGAACCGGGTTGGCCAAGGGCGCATTTTCACCCCCGAAAATTGTTGATATCCTATGGTAACATGCGTAGGTACCGATGTATATATATATTACGCATACGTATACGTATGTACAATCATCAGATGGTTTCTCTGAATCTCTGTTTAGTAAAGGTAAGGTTTGTATCTCCAGTCAGGGCTTCACTACGTTTCGTAAATAGGTGTCGTACTACTACTACTACTTGTGTTTTCCTACATTTTTTTCGGCTTTGTATTCGTGCTCATCTGCTTATACCGAACGATTTCGTAGTATAAGCCTCTTTCACAGCTCTTTGCTTTCGAGATTGCCTAACATCTGATTAGTTCAATAAAAGAGTTTAAATATTGGATTAAAAACTAATAGGAGATAAGGGAGTGAAAGGGGATGCTTCCGTTTTTATTTTTCTGTTACTGAGCGGGTATATAGATGCATTATAAAAGTAGGATACTCGGACTAGTAACAGCAATACGTCCTTTCAAATTTCAAAAATCATTCAAAAAATTATAATAAATTATTACAAATGGATTTTGTCATTTGGGGGTAAAAGACAGCATATGGATGGTAAAAAGAACGGGAGATTTAAATAAAAGCCAAAAATGTATGCATGCAGACAACCCAAATGGCTCGAAATGATTTAATTGGACTGAATGATGACTTCGTTGGCACTTTTAGGAGGGCTGGTCACAAAATCATTAACTAATGAATTAATTACAATTTTCTCAATCTACCTCTTCCGTTGCCCCAATGCAATACATTGTACACGGTTAAATTATTATGTGAATAACTTTAAAAGGCTTACCTATTGTATGAAGGTAACTTGGTGCAAAATTAAATTTTCGAAACAGGACTTTCGGACTTATACTGGATAATTACATAGTACAAGTTTATGAATTTTGATTATCTGCCTGGTCTGATAAGCTCGGGTAGTGTGTTTTCAGATTCAGAATAATTCAGATGGATTTTTTAAAGGGAAATGTTTGATTAGTTTGTTGGCATGGCAGTTCGCAAGTTATGATGTTTAAGTCATAATTACTTATTTATTGTAATTTGTAATATTGAATATTCAATTAAAATAATAAAGATGCTGGCTTAAACGATTTTTATTTGATGACCTCTCTCTCTCCATTGTTTTGTAGGGATTTGTTTAATGTCCAACAAAAGAAAAATGGAAATTCAGTTTGAGTCAGCCGTGAAAGACGGTTAATGAGACGATCCTTTAAAAAGTCGAAAGACTCGAAGAAATGGGGAAGAAAGAAATTTCTTCAGGCCAATAATCTTGTACTTGAAACCCTTTAAGAAGTATCTAGAGGAGCAAATAAAGGAAGATATCAAGATGAGTAGTATGCTTGTTCACCTAGGGGCTGTAGTGTCGGCTGCTTTGGAAGCAGCAGCCGAACAAGCTGCGGCAATAAGTCGAGGCGAATCCATCGGGAACATCAATAATGGACAGTTTCTATCGCAGCCTGGAGGATCCCGTCAGTCTCAGCAGCAGCAGGGTGCTTCGACGACGACAGCGACAACCTTGGCGACACCTTCACAAGCTTCTACATCTTCCTCAGTATCTCAAACATCTCAGTTTATGAACAAGCAGAATTCAAGCATTCAGCTTCCATTATTATTACATCAGCAGCAACAATTTCGCAGCGGAAATTTAGAGCCGCTAATACAACATTCGATCCTATATGGACAACCACAACCCTCGAATTCTTCGAGTGTCCTACAGAAGCAACAAACAGTGCAGAAGCAAATGCCACCAACACAGAACCCGCAGCCTCTTGACCAGACACAGCAACCACAACAGGAGCGTATAGTCCACGTGTCAGCCTCATACCCGGTGCAGCAACAAGGAACATTGACTATAGTTCGCCCGAGTGTGCTCACTTTTGGAAACAAATCTGGTTTCGTTCCTCCTCCTCCTGCCCCTGTCACGCATTCAAGAGTGCCAATCGAGGTTGTACTCCAAGATCATAACTATGTGGCTTTCCCGGCTCCACCGTCGCCGTCACCTTCACCATCGCCCCCACCTACTTCTCCTATCTCTCCGTATGTGTACTACCCACCGAGTAGCCCTGTGGCGGTGTATGCCAGTAATAGCGTCAACTCAGTCGGTGCGAATGTGTCACCCACTACTTCTTCGTCATCTGCCCTGCCTGCAAGAGCGAGTCCAAAAGCAACAGCGTGTATCTCCAAACAAGCATCTCCTACGGCTGCAGCTGCTACACCAGCACCCTTGCTCAACAGTAATGCGAGTCCACGGCCTGTCTCTCGATCCCCGATTGCAGTGGTACCAAAATCCCGCCATGTATCCGAATCGGAAAGTACTATTATTGCAGTTTCTCCCCGAAAAGTCCCACCGCTTGTTATCGGATCGAGGAGACGTAAGAGTAATTTCAAGGATGCCAAACTGAAAACTGATGACATTGATCAGCTAACTAGATTTGAGGACAATTCAAATCATGTTGACCTTTTGAAGCATCGTTTCATTCACCATAGTCTCAATGAGTTAAATGACAATGAAAAGGAAGCTAGTGGTGTAATTAATGCGGGCAAGTTAGGTAGTGATAATGAATTTGCCACCGCTAGAGAACATAAGCGTGCCCTGAAAGTGAAAAAGCCAGTAAAATTGAAGCGTAATAAAACGAAATCTGTTCCAGATCAAATACATTCTTCTGGTGATTTGCTAGCAACAAATACCAATCCACCTGCCGCCCCCACCCAGGCCCCTGCTGATAGTGAGGTAGTTGCCAGTACCCCAGGCACTAACGGCGATGAAGGTATAACACGCTGCATCTGCGATTATTTACATGATGATGGCTATATGATTTCCTGTGATAAATGCTTCGTATGGCAACATGTGGACTGCATGGGTATTGACCGGACTGACATTCCGGAAGTGTACTTTTGTGAACAGTGTGAACCCCGATGGGTGTTTAAGTCCAGGGCAAAATCGATTCAGTTACGGAAACGTGAATACATGAAACGAGGGCTTGCTTTTGATGCGACCCTCATGATGGCCGAGCCTGGCAGCTTGTCCGTTTCCCACGATTGTGGTGATCATGTTAACCCAAAAACATCCCCGAGTGGGAGTCATAATATTGTACAACAACCTCATCACCTTCCTCAGGAACTTGGGAAGCACCCCCAGGTCGTTAACTCTTCTGAGGTCCCTGTGAGTAACATTGGAAATTTTAGTGGCAGCAGTAAAGCACTCAAACTTAAAAGACGTGGTCGCCCTAGTCTTTCTAATGGAACTCTTAGTGACAGTGACAGTGAGTTGTATCATGGTGGCTCTTCAAATCCTAGCAAGAAAGCGCGAAAGTCTAGCGGAAAGCATCATTCGCATCAAAGTCAGGAAGATACTTTGGTCAAGAAGGAACGAAATAAAAGTGGAGGTAGTGGAGGCGGCGGGTCTAGGAGGAGAAAAATGGAGGAGCCCAATCAGCCTAAAGTAAAGCGAAGTTACACCAGACGCTCTAGTGGCTTTGGTCATGGTCATAAAAGTGCTCAGGAGTCGGAGCAATTTCAAAATAATGTAAACGTGACCCAGAATCCGTCTCCAATGAAAACGGACGAAGACTTTCACAAGGAATTGACCTCACCTCCGAACACAGCAAACACCTTAGTTACGAACCAGAAAGACATAAATGGACTTGGCGAGGGCGAGCAGTCTCAGTCTAGCTTGAGTGACCCCAGCTCACAATCAACAACTCAGAGTGAGGGTGCATCAGTTGGCTCTGGCGGTGTTCACTTTGCGAGGAAAGAAGAAAGTGATGAAACCAATGGTGCAGACGTCGTAAACGGGACTGCAGTTTCGGGGGAAATACGACGAGTGAAAGCTCCTCGAAAACAGGTAAGCTTGTCCCTTGTCCGGACTTACAAGTAATAGTAGGCAATTGCTGATGAAGTACCTCAGTACCTGTGTAGGTTTAACTCTATTTTATATCTTCAAGTTTGAAGCAGTAACTCTTTAGAGTATTATTAAATCTTAATTAAAAAATTATTAAATTGGAAGTAAATAAGATTTATTGAATTTTGTGTAATTACAGCAACTTCGAGCCATTACAAATGGGGATTTGAGTCCTCCGCATATCATCTCAACAAACCATGGATGTCCAACAGAAGGTCCACAGCCTAAACCAAAACCAATTACTCTCGGAGCTGTAGGTGGTGGAGCTGTGGATTCGGATAACTCTTTTAACCTGAGTATCAACCGATCTTTCAATAGCAGTAGTACAATAAGCCTGTCAAGTCCGGAGAATCAAACTGTTCCATCCAATTTTCCTACACCATCACCAACAAATTCCTTCAATTCAAATTATACATTTATGGCTTTGTCAAGCTGTCCATATGCGACGTCCCCTTGGCTCGATAAATATGATGAAGCTACAGCATGTCATTATTCTCAGGAGCTGAGAGCAAAGCTACCCAAAACAAATGGCACGGAATCTGCACCAGAATTTTCTAGGGATTTCAGTGGACCCCTGAAATGGAAGTTAGGCGTTACTATGCTTGAGGGTTCTAAGCCTCTGAATATCTTATTGGCCAGCACGGGGATTCATGAAAATGAAGCGATTATAGAATTTATTGGGAAGTTCAAAACGTTATCCCAGTATGTCCCAGGAAAGTAAGTTTAAAACGTCGTACAGAGTTCAATAATAATCATAGTTGTAGTTATAAATATGAAGTTACCTTGCATTTGAACTGTATTCTTGTCCATGGTGCACCGATTTCCGACGACGAATTCCATTCGATAAAAAAATCGATTGAAGAGAAAGTTTAAGAGTAATTTTTCGAGAAGGTTACGAAAGCCGTACTACAAAAAGTGTCATCTCGTTTCTACCCTCTGCACTCCGCCCTTTGAAGGGATTGTTTATCATTGTATCTATAAAACAGCAGTGTACGTAATAAGGGTAAGTTATCCGTGGTTATTGGTCCGCATTACCCTTGAAATCAATCTTGGGCAAAGGAAACGAAGAAATGCTGTATACGGTATATTACTGCCACTGTAGAGAGGCCTTCGATGCAGGGCTGCGAAAAATGCCAGTGTCCCAGAGGGGGTAGTGGACCCTCAGTGTTTTTAGTGGACCCCGCTTCTCTTTTTTGCACTGTGATAAACAAGCCTTCCCCTGGGAGGGAGGAAGGGTATTACCGGGACTGAAGGTTTCAGGGCTATGATATGCATATTACATTTTTTCTACGGCTGTTGCGAGGCAGTACACATACAAGTGTATGTTAAATTCTTTTCGAATAAGTTTATTTTATGTTACGTTACGTTTGCTCCAGATGTTAATATAGTTAATATACTTATCTTTTTCCTTGTTTTTGTAGCAAAAAATTTGCCACAGGGAATCCAAACTCTATCGTGCCGGAGCCGTTTGCCTTCTTTCATCAAATTCCTAAAAACGGTATATGCATAAGCATTGATTGTCGAAAGTACGGAAACGCAGCTCGATTCGTTCGCCGTTCTTGCACTCCAAATGCTGAAATCCGTCATGTGACAGTTGGCAAAGGAACTGTTCATGTGTATGTCGTTACAACCCAAAGAATTAATGAAGACGAGGAAATTACTATACCCCATGAGTTCAAATCTATAACTTCAAACAGTATGAACCCTATTGCCCAACCATATAATGTAGCCAATCCACCGCTACCCTGTGCGTGCTCTGATCTTAGCACCTGTGATGCTGCAAAATTGAAGAGCGAATTACCATCCCCCATGTCTTCCAGTGACGCTTCCTTGACACCACAAGGACCCAACAGCTTTGCTGATGATGTCAAGAGGAAAAACGGGTTTTCTGTCAACGCTGTGCCCGCCGGAGGTTTACCTGAGTATGTCTGCAACATATTTTACCTTAAATTGATTGTTTGACTATTCAGGTTTAAAAATATATATACGACACAATAACTTGATGCCCCCTTGTATTTGCAGGCCTAAGGAACGAAAGAGGAGAGTAAGTTCCCGCCGAGTGTCTTCAATCGACAAAGATCGCGTTACTGATACAGTTGGGGACGGACAACTAGTTCCGGCTCCATCGACAGTGCAAGCGCCAAAGACTCCTACTGAACCATCCGCTGGCCTCAACAATTCGGTAGCTACGGTTCCGTCTTCATCAGTTGCCGAAGCTCCAGGCATTGAAGAACAGAAGTCTTCACTTGATCGAAAGGGACAAGCTTCTTCGGTAGTAACAGAAGAAGTAGAAAGGACGCCTTCGCTACCTCCACCAAATGTGGTAGCAACCCCCTTAACGACTCGTCCTCACGCCGTGAAAGATCGGTCCAGTAGAGTGAGACATTCTCTAGGATCCAGTGGGGATGAAAGCTCCTTCAGCGGCATAACCAGGAGGTCTCGAGGGGATCATGGTAACACACGACAGCGACATCAGTCTGGAAGTCCTAATACATTGCTAGACTTGGACTCAACTGTAACATCACAAGCGTCCAATGCTTCTACACCTAACATATTGTCAATCGATGAGAAAAAAATGGTGAGTTCTTCGCTGTACACAATGCTTTGAACTTGTGTTAATTTGTTGTAAACTGTTCCGGCTTCCATATTTATTCTCCTTTACTTTTGTAGACAAGAGAAGAGCGGAAGCTTCAGTCCGTGCTGAAATTGATTGAACGGATGGAAAACAATCAGAAAAGGAAAGAGTGTCGAATGAAAGAAAAAAAGGAAAAAGAAAAGGACAAGAAATCAGGAGACCGGGAAGATCTGGCTGAGAGTGTCCGGTACACGCAACCTGTAAAATTTGCGCCTACCAGGAAGAAAGGGTAAGATTAATTTCATACTTCATTTGTTTTTGCAGGCTAATTGGTATGAGTCTCGGAGTCTGAGTTTCTATTTGTCTACTAGCTACTACCTATTTTGTTACCTCGTATTTATCGTTTGTGATTTAGACAGGTCTGCACATCTAGTTCGCATTTTTGATCATCCGAAAAGTTAATTTTAGGGAATGCCCAATCTTGATAAAGATATGATTGTACATGTTAGCCAACGTTTCATATACGGGCATGAATTCGCATTGTAAAGTTACTCATTTGCTCATACCGAGCAGCTATACGTTATTGCCGTTGTATTCGAGTTCTTAGACGATGAAGAAAACTGAATTTATCAGTATAAAAATTAAAGATATAAAAGACTTAAAATCTAATTTCATCAAAATATGGTTTTCCGGAAAAACGGCAGAAAAAACGATATTTGTGTTTTTTTAATGATTAGGCTGAGTTTAGTACTAACAAAAATTTTTTCTTGGGGATTAGCTTCTGTTGGTGACTATAGAAGTCAGTTTATGTTAAGCTTCTCGCATTTAAACCGATTTTTCTGCTACGGCGAGTGTGGATGGGGGTTTAATTGAGTTAGGAAAATAGAAGGAAGGGAGTGTGGAAGTCGTTGCTTCGGAATAATAAAGAAACAACTTAAGTAATTAAGTAAATTCCAACGCATGTTTGACTGTTTCATAGCTCATTTATATGGCTCATTCATAAAACCATAATAATGTTAGCGGCTCATTATGGACCGGGTAAATGGATTTTAGTAACCGTAAAAGTATTTGTTGCAAAATGACGTAGCCATTTATTAGTAATAGTATCTGTAGCATTAATGTGGCTTTTAATGTAATCATAGTTTTAGATGTTATTTTAGTGTATTTTCCGTGAAACGAAGGTTTCAGTTTTGAATTTGAAAGTACAGCTTTTACCATTTCGTTCCCTTTTATTCGTAGGAAACGTCGAGGTCGATCTGGGAGCAGCCACAAAAATCCGAATAAACCCCAATTGATCAGTCAGCGCAATTCTGGGAGTGCGGGGGACCTTCGATCAACTTCGACGGAATCAGATTTTAACTCTGCCGATGAAGCGGGTAGAGTAGCAATGTCACCGCAGAGAGACGGCGCTGGTCCAAGTTTTAGGTTCCCAAAAACAAAGAAGGTACACAAACGTTAGATTTTGGACAATTGTCAATTTTCATTCGTAGTTTAAGGACAGATATAGTATGTATTTCTTAATCCTAATCCAGCTAACAATCAGAGAATTGGTTCTACGGTTCAGTTTTTTTACTTTACTATTTTTCAATTGCTATTTTAACTCCACTTTTGTACCCTTAACAGCTTCTGATGAATGAATGGATGAATGAAAAGGTCGAGCATGTGATTGCTACACCTGTGGTGGTTCCTGTTTCGGATACGGCTCCACTTCCGTCCCAGTATATTCGGAAGTCTAATTCGCTTGCCTCATCCTGTGCACCTCCTGGGCAACCTTCTACTGTAACAGCAACTGCTAACACATCTGGCACATCTACTCTAACTGTGTCAACAGCTTTCACCACGGTATCGACACCAATAATTACATCTACTACAGTATTAGCAAATCAAGATTCTGGATCAGCTAAAAAGCGATGGCTACGCCAAGCGATCAGTGAAGAAACGGACCCCATTGTAATGGGTCATTCGACCCTCGGTTCACGTCCAGATTCTCCTTCAGTTTCAGCTAACGGGGCTGACTGTGCTGCACCTTTAAAGAAAAGGCGCCTTGCGCGTGCATCAATGTCGTCAGAAGTTTCTAATACTCCACCATCTACTCCAACCAGCCATTTCTGCACAGAGGAATCCGAAGAAAAAGACTGTTCGTCGGATGATCCACCACCACAAACGGCGGCACAACAACAATACTCTCAAGAGTTGAACAATAACAGCAGCATAACATCGTCTTGCAATGAGACTAGTGATGAAGAAGAGAGCGCTGATGACGAACTGCCTGTTGAACAAGCCAATGAGGAGAACGAGGTTCTGGTTGAAAAGGCTTTCACTAACACGGAACAAGACCCTGACTACGTTGAAAAAGACAGTCCTACTAGTAGTCCTAATTTGAATCAAAACTCTGCGACGGAAGAACTCGTCATCCCCCCAGTTTCTGTCCAGGAACCAGACCGAATTGAATCTCCCAAAAAAGCATCTCACAATTTGTACGTGTCATCTGTTGTAAGCGACGCGTCATCATCGGATGAAATCGAGAAACCAATTAAAATCATTTTCAAGCGAGCGACTACTCCACCTTCAGACCGTCCTGTTTCTCCAGCTACGGAACTTCCAGCAAAGTCTGTTGAAGAAGAACAAAATTCTGCATCAGAGCCTGCTGCGAAGCAAAGCATAACACCTACCACCCCAACCAAACGAAGTCGGTGGGATCAAGTGGAAGTGAAAGCAACAAATCCACCAAAACTTCCTACCATAACAACTTCACCGGGTAATCAACAGGGTGGAGGAAGCGTCAAAGAAGCCATTGTTAGGGAGTATGTACGGAATCCAGCCAATTCTAAATATGTTGAAAACTTCGCCCAGATCATGAGCGGAGCAAACTTACAATTGATAGAAAAGCAAATTCAAGCACAGACAAGTGTAGATAACCCTGGAAGAAATTTTCAACAACTACCAGTCGATGCTGATGTTTCTTTGAATTCTCGTTCGTCGCTTCAAGGTTCAAGTTCTTGTTCATCATCAGAATCCCGGCAACAACTTTGTGTGAATGTGAATCAAGCAACTGGAGATGCACCTTCAGCACCGGTGAATACTCCCAGGAACAGACATCCTATCAGTTATCAGAACAATCCTATTGCACAGTTTGCAGAAAAACTTAAATCTAATCGCAGTAGTAAGAAATCTCAAAAGGACAGTCCAAGCACCAATAATTCGGATCAATTTTCTCCATGGGTAGTCAGTCAGAACAGTCCAGCTGAAGCGCTACAGCCGACAAAGCGAAAGGTTAGATTTAGAAAATTTATACGTTGTGATCATATACATATAATAAGTGTTGATACAGAAGACTCTTAGACGCTAAGCAACGAAATGTGTGGGAATGTGACAATTCTGTAACCGCTTTTTGTTTTACAGTTGTCCATCTTGGAGTATCGGCAGCGACAGCAAGGAGGCAAATCAGACACGGAATCCAAAGCAGAATGTATTGTGAGGAGTAATAGCGTAACCTTGACTCCGCTACCGGTGTCGGAGATTACTTCGGAGGTGACTTCGACTCCGGATGTTCTGACGCCGGTCGCGCCGATTGAAACTGTATCCTCGCCTGTTACAAGTGATCTCCCATCCTTAGCTGAAGCACCGGCTAAAGGTTAGCTACAGTTGTGATTAATATTGTTTAATCACACACCTTACGGGTTTTTACTTGCAATAACTATTTTTTTTGCAACCCATCATTCATCAGATGAAACATCATTAAGGCCTTGGAGTCCAACACCTACATTAGCAGAGAGAAAACAAGAAGAAATGCGGGCGAGACTTTCAAATCTGGGTATAATTCGATTGGATGGTGCATCTACAAGTTTTAATTCGGAAGGGTCTGCTACAGCCGGAGCACCTACTCCTGGGAAATTTAGTGCAGTATCGTCGTCAGCTGCCGTTAATGAACTACCTGTAGAATCAAACAAAGTCAAACCAGCTGGTATGTAATTGAGCATGATAATATTTTGGATGGAAAATTCGTAGATTATGTATATGGAATTTTACAATATTAGTTTAATACTACAACTATTATTAAGACTGAAGCGCGTCATGTGGACTCGAAGGGGAGGGGGTCATCAAGTTTAAATTAGGCAAAGAGGTCTGCAAAGGCCGTAAGATAAGGTAGTCAAACTCACCTTTTTTACTTTAAACCCCGGTTTCTGTAATTTTCGCCTGTGTGGGACGTATGCATTGACTATTGACACATTGTACGGTTAGCATATCTAGTTTCCAAACCTCTGGACTTTCGACTTCGGGAGCACGTTGTACATGCTACATAGATAAGTGTAAATAGTTAGCAATACAATAATTGTTCTTTTGTTGGGTCACAATAGTGTTTAACCCTTGGTTTACTGAGATATTAGGCCCTACTTAGAATAGTAGTGTTCATTTTTTATTCGTATGTAATTATATGGAGGGGGGGACGCAGTAGATCGACTTTTATAGTTTATTGTTATAAGATCATGAGACAATAGGTGGATGGAATATGATAATGTGTTGTTATAATAAAACAGTGGTATTATGATAATTATTTATTAATTATAATATTCATTTTAATAATAATTATGGTGACGTTTTTTCTTCAGACCATCGAACAGCACTCTCTCCCATTGTGGCAACGCAATCGACTGCTCAACCCAAAGGGGGCCACAGGCTCTCCGTTCCGACTCCAGCCGCACTTAAACAGTGCGGCATGCCTCCTCTTCCTTCGCATTTAACTTCATGCTATGCAACGGCTGTGGAGAGTGGCAGAGAACGTGAGGGTGGAAAACCTTGTTCAACACCAAATGGTATTCCGAATATGCATATGTCTTCATCAGACTGGTCACCGTCCCCCCAAAGGTCACCTTCTACCCATAGAAAATCTCCCCCGCAAAAGTCGCCTTCTGCTTCGTCTTACCGAAGGTCACCGCCACAAAGATCTCCATCATCATACCGACGGTCACCTTCCCAAAGATCAAGGTCTCCAACCTACCGAAGGTCTTCACCGTCTTCCTCCAGAAGACCCCGATATGATCACAGTTCACACCATGGACATAATAATCAGGGACATGGGCATGGAAGGTCTTCGTCTTCAAGCTCTTATAATTCTAATCCTGGCAGTTCCGGTAATCACAATCAGAGAGGAAACTCAAGTAATAGTAACGCTGGAAAAGCAACATCACCTGGGTCGGGTTCAGCTAATCCTAGTACAACAATCATTGGTGGTGTCCCGTTGTCCAATCTAATACCCCCTCCCCCACCTCCAACTGGCGGCCAAAAACGATCCGTATTTGGGCATCAGTTTCACACCAAGCCCTACTATCACTAACCCTTTAGTTTAACATCGGCTTAATAGATGTTCATTAGGAATATCATCACACCACTTATAACCGTTGTGTTTTCGGTGTTACAGTTTTCATAAGTTTTTTATCCCCGATCCTCAAAGTGATTTCTAGTTTCTGAAAATTTTTTTCGGTGATGATCATGGCTGGAATATTTTTGCAACTTGAGCGAAAGATACAGTGAAGATGCAATGTAATTATCCTGTACTAATTTACTTTGTAAAAATAGTTGGACTCATCGAATTTATTTTAGACAACATTTACGTTTGTATTTGATATTTTCTTTTTAAATTGTGCTTGTAGCAACATCTGTGGAAATCGTTTAGTCTCATTTCACGTTACTTTCGATATATTTTATTTGTATTTGCATGTCCAAAAGTGTAATTCTTCACTCATTGGACGAGGAATGTTTTTTTTATTAGTTAACAAGTATTACTAGCTAATAAATGTGTTTTTTTATTTGGTTGCATCTCCCAACGTTGTGTATTTATGGCGTCAATAGACAGGATGTATACATCTATTCATGATAATCCAGTGACTGAAACCTCTTATGATTAGTTCTAGCGTTTATTTTTGCGATTCAATGAATTATTAGTTGTATTTATTTAGTTGATATTACTAAAGTTTTACAGTACAGATATAAATGTCAAATATTGCCTTTTATGGGTGAACCTCAACTTCCACTTGAATATAGAGAAGAGAAAACATGAACTCTTTGTAGGAAAATCCTTTTTCGCCGAAAGTTGTTGCAGTTCTGATTTCTTTTGGTTTGGTTTCCGCGTAAATTTTTTAAATCCATGGAGGCTGTGAAAGTGGGGTTTAACAGAGATCGATGACAGTTGGTTAAGTAGCATGCGTTACTGTTAGTATAGTTTTTGTGTGACGTGTGTCCATTATCTGCTTTTTTAAGCTCTGTCGCGTATGAGTTTTTCAATTTTGGTTTATTACAAGTCACTGATCTCACTTTAGTGCAATGTACAACCAAATCAGTAGGGTAAATAATATCTTTGTTGCGAAACACCAAAGTTGATTTGCGTTATGGAGCTGTCAGACGTATATTGATTAGTTGTATTAAAGCTGTATTAAGATACAAGTTAACTCATCGTTCAAGTGGGAATATCGAGAAAGAAACTGCTGGTATAAGTGTAAATCATGATTTTAATCGATGGTTATCTAAAATCCTATGGTGACGGGGTGACTCCGTTGAAGTAGTTCGTATCCAAAACCCAATCTAATTAGAGTTTGAGGAAGGAAAATTATGGTTAGCAAATCTAATTTGTTCTATCCCAACCCAGACATAACAAACAAAGTACAGCAATATTAAATTTAAATTAATACGACAGGAACTAGGTTACCTTAAAGTAGGTGTACATATGGGTGACCACGCTGCATGGTGTCATTTAGTTGTATGGTTAGTTTAGTATAATCATAGGGGAACTCGAGGTACATAGACTATAATGAATTAAGTATATTGACAAGAAAGAACAGTGGAAAGCAAAACAAATGTAATTCGAAGTATCCTGGTGTCGGTCGTAATGCAATTATATATAAGTTATTTTTAAGGAAAAAACGATGTGTTTTTGTTGGGGAGAAAGTACAAATTTTCTATGCATTTTTCTAAGAAGTTTAAAAACAGCATTATGATTATGTAAATATCATGTGCAACTGTGACACAAATGGTACATCTTGAAAATTAATTTTACATAAACCTAATGTTTAGCTTTATTTGTAACTGTAAAATCATGAAATATATTATTATATTGTATACATGTATCGAGTTACATTATTAAGAAGATGTAGGCGATGTTTTTTTATTATTATTTTGGTGTTTATTTACATTTTTATTAGCCTGTAGGTATAGTTAGTCGTTACTTACTATTTAATAATTATGCACGTTATTGTATTAAGGGGTAATAAAATTAGTAATTAATGTTAGAAGTACTGTAAGAATAATCCTTAATGCTAGTTCAAAATGTTTGCAGTGAATGAGTTATGACAACTTTTATGATTACAAAATAATTGCTTACGATTTTGACTGTATCACCCGATCAGATTTTGCTTTTAATGTAGTTTATAGTATACGTATGTCTTTCTTGTTTGTCGTTAAATGTTGGCGATTGCAAACAAACCACATCACAATTTCCTAGTTTCACTTTTCATTTCTGTTATATCCCGTGTGCGAAAATAATTTCTTACGTTGTATTATGAATGTATGTATGTCAAATTTCAAAAACACCAGAAGCCAGGCACAGCTTCAATGTCTAGCGGTTCTAGATGTAGGAATCAGTGATGCATATATATTAGGATTGATCCTTTCTTGAATTCGTATTCTTTTCTTATTTAGTTCTGAAATGATTAGTTTTACCTGTCCTGTCTGTAATCAATAAACGGCTAAATGTCGTTACGGATGAGTGATGGCCGATATGTAAATTTATTATCATTTTATATTTTACTATTACAGTTCACCGGCTTAGTACACATGCGCTTTTATGCTTATTCACTTAGGTATTTCTATTGTCTTTTATGAAATGGCCACATTAGCGCAAGGGCATCATCCGTAAGTAAGGATCAAAACAGTATTATTGTTTCATTATTACTTGCTATGAATTTACAAATGTTTTAAATTGTAGTGTTATTCAATTAATGTGTGTTACGAGGAAGTTTATGAAAACCCGTTGGACTATTAGCAGGTTGTTCAAAAGCTCGTGTACTAATTCTGCATATGCTAGTCCCTTTAATCTGCAAAATATGGAAAAGTTAGGAGAGAAGATCAGTTGGATCCAGTTTTATTTTCTCTAAATTCTTTATCTGGTGATAATACAAACACAAAAAACACTGCTTTCATATTTTCATTGACTTTCTAATTAAAAGTAATCAAATTGGCATGCATTGCAATAGAACAGAGCTGTTTTGTGTTTATTTGAATATTTGCCTAGAAAATATCCATTGTTCGTGTTCGTTAGATTTATATTGTATAAAAGTGCTTCTAGGCTTATTTAAAGCAAGCAGAAAAGTAGTACTTGAGGTAATGAACCAACCGTGTTAAGATGTGGGACGTGTTTGTCTAAATGTACAAAAACCGGTCAGCAATCCTCTATCAGCATTGAATTGCAGCGGTATGCATCACTGTTGTTTCACATGTGTTAGAGTGGCCATTTTAGACAAATTAATTAGTAACTTACGATGATTTCAAATTATAAATATTTTATTGTAACATGTACATAAATGGAAAAAGCGATTGGCAGGCAAATGACCGTGTCTCTTAGAAGAACTTGTAGACGATTATGATTACTTTATGCAAGGATGAACTTATCGTTAGTACCTTATGTAGTATCAATATTATATTTATTTTGTGCGTGGGATTCATAGTAGAATTACATAAATGTAGTGAAGCATCGCCAAATATTCTAGTAGGCGATGATGATTGAAGTAGAGTGTAACCTTGATTGGTGAGTTATTATTTTATTCTTGTTAGTTTATGAATCAACAATATAATGTTAATTCTCTAAATTCTATCAAATTAAAATCGTGAAAGTGGAATGAACAATTTGTAGATCATAGAGCGATGTAACATGTCCATGTAGTTTAGTGTGTATTTAGATTAGCGTAAACCGACGGACGGAAACGTAACGACAGGCATGTACATCTGGAAGGCTGAATGAAGGAACTCCAACTACCTAATTAAATTATGAATCGTTAATAATAACTTAAGAAATGACTCCCATAATAATACCAAATGAAGTTGTGAAAACAGAATAACTGATTAGTTATCGTCGGGGCAAACAAGGAACATTGAATATGTGAAAAACAAAAAAGATAAGATTTAAAATTACAGCGAGAATGTTAAATGATTTATAGGTAATTATTAAGGGAGAGAGGTATGCTGTATGAATGAATCTTATTCTTAGATATAGTAATTACATGCATAGACAAAACATACGTAAGGAAATAGTTTACTAAACTAGTGTCTACATATTTGTATATAATATATACATACCTACAAATTATTTACTCTATATATATTATAATGTTGTTAAAATGTAAAGACAAGTACATACATTACATATTTACACATAAATTCTAATAAAGTAGTGGTAAAAGTAGAAATACATACGAACAATATAATTATTAATAATAATAAATTACTATTTAAATCTAAATTTTAAGTGTACCGTAATTTAAAAACTGAAAAAAAAAATATTAAACACGATTTAGTTGTAATTATGTACATACTGAGAGAAACTAAGAAAATATAAAACGCGAGACAAAATTAAGAAATATACATTTCGTTTTACGAGATAATGAATTAAACAAAAGTCTATGGAATTTAAAAATTATTTAGCATTGCTTGGGCCTCAGTACTTTATTACCTTACTTACTACGTCCTGAATGTTCTTATACATATGTAGTTTCTTCAATTTAGTTATAGTTAGTTATTTCCCTTCAAAAATACTAGGGAAGCTCAAAGGCGAGCATGTTTTATCATACTCACTAATCAGTAATCACCATATTCTTTATTTCTAGCTGTATAATATATTCCCAATCATAATCTTTTTTCATGTCAAGTTTTATTGCTAACAAAAAGTTGTGACAAAAACTTTTAAAAAAAGACTGTGTTATTGTTGTTGCTCAACATTTTTAATGACAAAAGTGATTTTTAATGCCGAATAAGATTTTTCATTTTAATTATAGAAAAGTTTATTAAATCACTGTTGTACAATACCTCCATCCTAGTATGTACATATAAAGTATCAAACTTTATTGCACAGATATGTTATAAAAAAATTGAATCGAATGCAGGATTTTTCTCGTTATTAGCTTTCAAACACCGTTCAATCGTTGCTCGTTCTCTTTCTTGCCTTCTGCATGGGTTAAATACCGATTTAAATGACCTAACGTTTGTCAAATACGTCTGTGTAAAAACCCTTAGGGTTCCATTTCAAACTTAAGGTTTTATTGACGTATTTTTTCCATCAAGTACACCTGTACTTCATATCCAAAAGTTCAGTTTAAGGACGAGTTCCAGGGTTCCTCCAATGAATTGCAGGACCATAATTAACACGGCCTTTTGAACACTGCCGAAAACCCACTTTTAATTCCAGTATACTTTGTTCCTTCATCACCGCAAAGCGTTGTTGAAAATTGGTCCGACTTTGCTTTCCCCATGTCATCAATGTCCGTCACTTCAATTTTTTTAACAAATAGTTTATTGTTGCAAACGTAGGACCAACAAGTTGACATCAGGTCAAGGTAACCATGATCGTATTTCCAGTCCACCATTACCTATTATACAATCAGACAAATTACAAAATACTGACTAATGTTCTCAGTCGCAGCTTGGACTTACCCTGCAATACAATATGTTTCTTAATGACGCTATGCTTGTTACTTGCCTGCTCAATGTTTCCTATTTCTTTGGAATTTTGAACCATAAAAGTTAAATTCGTCCCGTGGAAAATTCTTATATTCCTACCAAAAAAATCCCGTATAATATAAGTTCATTTCAAATAATAAGCCAAAAAATTTATTTTTGTGCATAATACAAAACTATTGGACAGAAATTGTTACTCTGTTGGAGTTAAGTTGACGTCATTCAAAGAAGTAGCTCCCAGTATACTAATTTTTAGTTTTCCTTGTACCCAGTCAGCAGCTTGTTGCGGCCATGCAAGCTGAATATTCACACGATAATGCCGAACTAGAACAAATTGCAATAATGATATAAAAAAGTAAGAAACATTTTAGGCGAATTAGGCAACTTTTGGAAGCATTGAGGATCAAACATATTATTAGTGTACCACAGAAAGGAGAAGCTTTCCCCGTTGAAACGTAGAACTTCACCAGAGAACGGTTGCCAATGGCATAGCTGCTAGCATCCAACCCCATCGATGCGCAGTTGGATCCATCCTCTCCACATGACCAACATTCCCCCTTCATAAGGGTCATCAAAACACACGGTGGTTTAAATTGTATTGGTTTTAGTCCGTTGTTGCAAAAAATGTTGTTTGCGATATGCAATGTTTTAGTTTTAGCAAGCTAACTACTGAATTCGAATACCCTTAAAAATGGCAAAAAGTAAATGCCTCAAAGAAGTAAAAGCGATATACATAAGTAAATAGGGAAAGGAGCTATATTGCTAAAAAAACAAAAATACCTTCAAATAAGTGGAATAATCGTCACATATATGCCCCACGTACTGGCAGCTGTTACGAATAGATTCAATAAAATAGTAAATTGCTCTGTGATGGTTACAAGCAAAGATCTCCCGCTGAGCTTCTTCGTATCCGTGAGAATGCAGGAGATTCATAGGAATTTCAGTTAGTTCGCAGCCCGGTTGTTCTTTGCCATCATTGGGGTAAAAGTCAACGTGTCCACAGGGCTGAATCATCCCATAACCTTAATTTTTTCAATAAACTTGGCTCAGCTCAACGAATCATTAAAGATTATAGTGCGTTTAGTTAGTAAGCACTCACGATATTTTTTGTAGAAGGCTATTACAAACTAACCTAGTAACAAAATAGTTCTTCCGTCCGTATGAATGACGTCTACAAATTTTGCATCAGAAGGATCCAATCTAACATGCGGGGGCATATACTGGAAGTAGGGTTCTGCAGGATCCAGCCCCGTTATCCTTCCAAGACCCCGAATCTTCCCTCCAGTATAACCACAGACATGGGATCCCAGGCTATGTCCGATACAGTGGATGTCGTTGGATTTTACTTGAAATTCTCTTTGAAGAAATCCGATGTAGTTTGCTATTTCTAGTCCAACTAACCGGGTATTTGCAGTAGCTTGAGTGTACAAAGGAAGTGAACCCCCACCCCAATCTACAACGAAGATATTGAAGTCATCCGCCATTAGGAGTGTCTGAGCAAGCTTAATGACCCAAAAACTGAATCCTGTGTCGATATAGCCGTGAGTGATAATCTTGATGGGCTTCTTAGCGTCAAACCCTTGGTCAGTCAAATGTGTCCCGTTAAGAAAGACCTCTACAGGCTGTCCAGAACAAATACAAGAAATTATTACAAAGTTTTGTAAGTTAAGCTTAACTACAAAAATTTCTGGTCCCAAACACTGCAAGCAATGACTCAACTACTGCCAAATTCTGAGTAGGGTCATGTACCGGAAACCTCCATTTACTTGGAGTTGGGCCTACGGGTAACAAATTATTATTGAGAAGGGGGTATGCGCCGGAGCAATCTACTCTCCGTAATAGCAAGTCAATATCTGCGCCTTATTCATCATTCCTGAAGTATCTAAAGTGTTCTTAATAATAATTTACTATCTCGTAAAATTACAACAGCAATAATTTTTGTTATAGTTTACAAAATATTAAATATTTTCTCACGTCGTTTTTCCGATTGCGATTGAAGAAAATAAATCTTGTGTTGACCTGCTCCCGGTCTTGAGGTAGCAAATTCACAGCTCGGTGAAGCAAATGAAACCATTCTTCCGAGTTCTCTACGCAACCCAACTCTCCATAGCATTTGATGGTAGCTGTTTCTGTATTCAAAGGAGAGAAACAATTTCATTGCCACATATTGGTCTTTTAAGTGGACACAATGCACTGGCCACACACGAAAGGATTTAAATTGATTTAAAGTCGTTTGATTACTTTTATTCATTCGATGGTTCCTAACAACTAGAAAAGCATGATCTTTAAAAAGGCATTTACTACTTAAAAAATTAAATATTTTTTGAAAAAGGTAATTCATTGTGATCTGGCACACGCACTACAAAAATAAAAACTAGCTATGTGAATTAAAAAAGTGAATTGAAACGGAACCCCAAGTTTATGATTTCACGCGCAAACGTTTTCACTTTGATCTCAATAATTTATGATATGTAGAAGACTAAAAAGAACTGTCAATAAAGTCTATCTAGTCCACAGGATTGTGCGAAGCGGCACCCGGCCTTGCAGGTGAAGATGTTATTTCGTTTTATTTTAACAAAAAAACTACAAAACCTGCTTCTTGCGACTGTGGCAGCCTTTAAAAATAGGCTTTGAACCTACTAACAACACGAGAGAGTTTTGTATATTTTTAAGTCATAACAAACTAGTTTTGCCCTTTTGAAAACTCGTAAAACTTTCTTTTGTATGTGTTCAAATTACTTCAAGAACTAGTTCCACACTTTTTCAAAGTTATGGCATAAATGTTTTTTCCCAAAACGCCTAAAACCAAATATTCATACAATAGCATAGGCTAAAAATGGAATTGTAATCTGATCCCGTAAAATTAAGAAGGAAATCCACGGATGTATTTTATACTTACCTGGTGGTTCACTTTGTTGTTCTAATGATCTGGACGAAAACTTGGACATGCGACTGTGAAAGAAGAGAGGAAAATCTAAAAAAAATCCCGTGGAAACTATTGTATTGGAGAATATAAGAATAAATAAAAGTAACACTGCAGGGAGGCGCATGATTGCGGATTCACAGCACCAGTGCATTGCAGACAATCGTTGTGGTAATTAGTGGTTCGTAGCTTCCTTTGCCGACAGTCACAGTTGTTGCTTGCTTACGTTTTTGAAGGTGAATTCTGCCCTCATCATTTCAACTAAAACAGTTGCACTTCAAATAAAGCAGCACTAATATACCGGACATAGCAAACGGTCAAGTTTGTTAACTGAACTTCATTGTTTTCAAGAACAAAGCGTAACACTGCACTGGCTTAACCAGAACTCTTTTAAGATGTCTTTCCTTAAAAAGCTAGCGCTAAATATTAACGCAAACACAATAACATTAACAATTAATAACTTCTGACCGTACAAAACTGATGCTTGGTCGCACTGTCGGTTTTTCGAAAATAGGGGAACCCACTAATTATAAAATGTTACCAATCCCTCCGAATGCTGTCAATATATTTATGGAAGTTGTGATTGTAAATAAATAAATAGCAGGGCACAGCACAAAGTTCCTTTATAATCTGTTTATTCTTGGTCAGTATGGTCAGCACCGATGCCTGCGATTTGCTACCCGTATCCGATCCGTGTAAAGAAATCTTGCAAGCTTGTAATTATGCATTACGTACAATTATGGACAATTTTACCCCTATATGAAGCAGATTTTTGTTCTTCCGTCACTATGTATCTGTCACTGTATGGCTGCGATCGATTGACTGAAACTTGAAGAACAAATAGTAAAGAGAGTGGAGATGTAGTAGTATGTCTGTTTATACGGCCGTACCCATGTACAGTGGAATCTCGATATACCGGTTTCTCTGCGGACCGACTTTTTTTGGCGGGTTTAAAAGTTGGCCGTTATCTGTATACCGGCCAATGGCCGTTACCTGTATAGTGGTCGATGGCCGGTACATAAGT
>JAQFZC010002213.1:0-24270 GCA_034695205.1 Dicyrtoma fusca | reverse complement strand
TACGTGAAGTGCTGGTGTTCGTTCACTGTCATTGCCATACAGTCAACAGTTCAGCTCCATGTAAATTTTCCATATTAATCCACAAATTCCATCAATTTTTGAAATCAGTGCTATTAAAGTTATTACAATTAATTATATTTAACGGTGGTACAATTTTTGTTTGTACAATTCCAGATATTCAACATCTAAATTTGTACGCATAGGATTACGCAGAAGTCTCAAGTTTGCAGTTTATATGTAAGTAAACGGATCTACAACCTTTGACCTAGAGTAAACACCAGATCAATTTCTAGATTCAAGACTGATTTACCATTTAAATCGGTAAGCTTGTTTTTGTTTATTCTGTGTAAAATTGTCCACAATCTATAGACCTAAGTACCTATTCCTACTTCAAAAAGTTTTGTGATTCAAAAACTTTCAAATGTATTTTTACTCTTTCGAAATAAAAATTGCATTGTTGACTATGGTAATTTAAGAATAAAGAGTGACAGGTGGCAAACTACAAACTACGAACCAGAGGTGTGATTATGTAATGCTAATTGCTAATACGTATGTGTATAACAAGGTTTCGAATTAATTACAAATTAGTTGTTTGTATTGTTTAATTCTTTAAAATTGGAATGTTTACGATTCCAAGTTTGTTTGGCTTGTAAGTAGGAGTATAATTTCTTGTTAGCATACGAATATTCGTCAGTACTGTAGGTAGTTCATAGTTATTTCGGCGTAGGTACAAAACAATAGTTGACTGTCTTTGTAATTTTGTCTTTTTGTAATCTGTAGTGATTGAAGTACTGAAGTAAACTCCACCCAGCCGCTTCTTCCGCAGAAATGTCATTGTTATTACCAGCCACGAACGGTGCAGCCGTGATTAGTGATCCTGATGTGGGCAAACCCGTGACCAATGGTCATCATAGCTCTGCTTCCAAGTCCGAAGGAGAATCTTTCGTGAGTGGAGCCGAAGTTCGCATTCCAGTGCCATGGGGCTTTATTGCAGGTCTGTATAAAATTGTGAAAGTAAATTGTACTTGTTATTGCTGAATTAAAGATTATGTACCTACTTACCTATGTGCTATTTAAATAGCTAACGATAACTTTGTATTTCAATTTTGTAATTTATGACTAATTCGTATTCGTATCCCTGATTGTTAGGTAAAGCGTGGGGCAATAAAACTGGAGCTCCTGTACTTGGATTGCACGGTTGGATGGACAATGCTGGAACATTTGACAAATTAGCTCCTTTGTTATCCAAGTCTGTACATTTTATTGCTGTTGAGTTACCTGGACATGGATTTAGCTCCCATTTGCCTAACGGAATGCCGTACCACTTTGCTGTAATGTCTTCACGTAACTTAATAAATTATTAGCCAGCGATCGAAGCAAAGTAGCTGAAGCCAGACATGCATCAATATAAAAACCCCGTAAATTTGCATTTGGGGTTTCACGCTGTCAAAATTTTACAATAATTTCTTAATTGATTGTAACGTTTAAGGGTTAATGGGCACACCATTTAGTTTCTTTTTACATTTTTGGTTTCGTTAGGAATTGCTTTGGAACGTGTGCCTACTGTAGAATTTGTACGCCATTTGTTTATTTCTAAAATGTGCGTCTTACGTCCTACCAACTAATTTATTTTTATGTAATTTAATTTTACAGGATTATTGCCTAACAGTCCGACGGATAGTGAAACACTTTGGCTGGACTAAATACTCAATAATTGGACACAGCATGGGAGCTGGCATCGGTGCACTTTATGCATCACTTTTTACGACTGAGGTAATATACACAATATAAATTGCGAACTTTGTTTTCAGGTTCTAGTTTTTTGTTTTTAAATTCTCCAATTGTTAGTTTGTTACTCGAACTACTCGCAGCCATCGCCATAAAACTTTTGTGAACTATTCTAGGTGGACAATTTAGTGCTGTTGGACCTAGCAAAGCCAATTACGGGAGATACGAGTAATTATGCTGCTAAAATGTCGGCTGCCATGAATGCTTTCTTGACATTAGACGAGAAAATAAATCCTATTCCTCCGTCTTATACATATGAGGATGCGCTGGAACGTTTAGTCAGGGCAACGAGTAATTCACTTACGGAAGAAGCTGCCAAACTTCTACTTGTAAGTATTTAATAAGAACATCTATGTGCATGAACGTTCTGCAATTCAATTTGCTCTATTTGAGATTTATGATTATATTTGACCGTAGGTACGGGGCTCACGTCAAGTAGACGAGGATAAATGGATATTTACACGAGATCTACGTTTGAGAAGCCCATCCCTCAACCGATTTAGTCACTCCGACTGTTTTGAGCTTCTCAACGAAATAAAATGTAAAGTAATGTTTATCAAGGCGAAGGATGGTCCATACTTTGAACCCAAGTCCCTCACGGATGAGGCAATAGCAATTTATAAGAAGAAAACTGCATCATTCCAATACGTGGAAGTGGAAGGAAATCACTTTGTTCATCTGAATGATCCGGTTGAAACGGTTGATCATATAAATCGATTTTTCCATGAACAGAAAGCTGGTCTTTAAAGACATAGACGAAATTGAAATGTTTTTAAAAATGTATTATCTTTTAAAGTACGAGGAAGTGCTACAGATAGGTTGTTAGAGTCAAACTTTTACAGCTTACAGTAGTGCACACAAGTAAAGTCACATGTAATTATTTAAGCGTGGTGATGGCACTGGTTATTTTCCAGTTTGATATTACATTTAGTTACTATACCCTGACGATTAGAATAGCCAAATTTTATTACGACGTTATAATGTTCTATTGAAACATAATTTAATGAGATTAATGACTCTGTATTACTCTGTAACATTAAAATAATCATGTGAATTACACTTGTCTGAAATGTAAAAATCTAATGAACAAACACCAAAGATTGTATCAAATACTTGTGTTGATTTTAATTTCAAATTTTTACAGTGCGAAATAAAATAGAATTGCTTTAATTTGTACCCGTGACATGCATAAGCTTGAAAACGAATTACATTTTTACACAACTTATGTAAATACGCCTAGTGCTGTAAAACACAAATATTTGACAGAACATTTTATGTTCGATATTATAGAATTATATCGTTGTTTGCATATTGTGAACTTTGCACGCCATGTGGTCTCTTTTTAGTCCAATTAAAGGAAAATCATAATCTAAACAAAACCAAAAATTCTGTACGGCAACTTTCTCCAACTTAGACCAAATGTTAAGCGAAGTTGTGGGCAAAAAAAGTTTAAATAAAATTCTTACTCAATTCATTAAAAATATACATTTTTAGAGAAAATCATGTCAAAAAATAAATAATTACAACAAATGAAAATGTCATTGTGTACTGCGTGGTCAGTAGGCTACATAACATTCCTAAGAGACATTTAGAAGTAATTTTATTGGATCAAATCACGTCACAAGTCAATGCGTTATATATTTGCGAGTAGGTACGTAATGCAGTTTTGCAGTTTGCAGTTTTTCCCATTGCATTGCTGCCCTAGTCTAGTCTGACTTGACTAGATAACTATGACTTGACTAGACTTTTCGGCTTTTTTCGACAGCTTGACTTGACTAGACTAGACTCTTTCAAAACTTGTGACTTGACTAGACTAGAATAGCAAGAGGCGCAGAAAAAAATGACGAGACTAGACTAGACTAGCCACGATTCTTCCCATGTTAAGGGATAGATAACAAGTTGACTAGACTAGACTTGACTAGCGTAGATTTTGTGTTGACTCGACTACAATAGACTAGCCAGGTCTCGAAAACAGTTTGAAACTAGACCAGTTGCCTTTGATTTTAGACGTGACTACTCTTGACTAGACTAGCGAAAATTTTGGGCAGCAGCAGAGCAGCAGTGAGTTTTGCTGTTTTGCAGTGCAACAAAAATTTGAAACTGCTGTTTGCCGCCTTAAGCCGTTGCTCAAGTAAGTCTAGCACTACTTCAATTTAGAACCTATAGGCAAAGTTATTTTTTTATTTTTTTTATTTTTAATTAGGTAACTTTATTTTGCTTGTCAGCAGCAGCAGTACGGTGATTTTTAATTTAATCGATATTGTTGATAATCGATAGTGATTATCTTGATTGATGATTGATTTTGTTAACTTACTTATTTATTTGTTTATTTATTCGTATGTGCTCATTGAAAAGAACAGCAGAGAAAAATACGCGGGAAATGCTGTTTTTTTATCTACTATTTACTAATTGAGAAAAATAGGTAAAGTTTCGCCTCTGTCAGTCCAGTTTCCAGTTTTCCAGTACTCCAGTCGCACGCTCCACAGTTCCTCTCCAGGTCCAGGTCCAGGATTCTTGGAGTTGGCAAATGTCACAGTGACACGTAAGTTAATAAGAGAGAACATTCATGAATGTTTAAATACATAATTTAAGTTAATAAAATAGTGTATTGTTGATTCTGTTGATAGTTTGGTGGTTTACTGGGAAGATCGGTCATCGTCATCGCTTTGTATTTGTAGGCTCCAGTTTTAGTTTACAGTTCAGTCATCAGTAGTTTGAGTTTATATTTGTCAATTTTGTCATTTGTTTGAGGATTTTATTATTATAATATAAATGATGTTGTGCGCCGAACGTATTTAAACGCACGTCTAGTGTCGAATTGTCGAATATTTTGTGTATACTACCTATATTAAAGCATTCAATTTTGACTTGTGTAACTGTCATAGTTTGTTATTTCAATTTTGCAATCAACAATATCATCAATCATCGTTTATCGTTTTATGATGTAATCTAATAATAGAGCTTGTTGATTGTTTATAACTACTAACGAACTGATTAGTGATTACTATAACTTATGACTTAGCTTTAACTGTCAACTGTCTACTATTACTGTACTGACTGTCAATTGTCAACACGCATTGATTGTAATAATTGCTAATTAATATTTGAGTTGTGTTTATATTTATTTGTTATTACAGGGAGAAAACAAATGTCGGCTAACTTAAATGTCAATAATAACTGAAAATGGAATGGACCTCCTGTCACCAGTTGTCAGAAATTTTGGCCAAATCAAAGTGCTACTTTGTATGGTGATGGTAGCTTAAGCGGACCAAAAATTGATGACAGACAAATCCAACAATAACGAATGACTGATAATACATACAACATAACTAATATTCAGATGTAAAAGTTGACGTGTCTGTGACGTGGAATTGGGAAACAGTGAATGAGTAATTCGATGTAAGTATCTATGTTTATGTGTAAAACTAATTTATTATTGTATTTGTTCTTGTTCGTACTCAAAGCCAACATCTAAAATTAATTATAATTTACAGCTAATTTGTCTGTTGCGCCATGGACATGGACATGAAATTCAGTGAGCCTGTAAATGCCTCCGTCTTCTCTTGGTCACCGGACGGTCTTTTTCTTGCAAGAGCAGTGCATAGTCGAATTTTAATCGAAAATACTCGTGATGACTCTCTTTTGCATTCGGAGACTCTACCAAGTCGTATTGATCTCGTGGAGTGGTCTTTGGATTCAAGTTATGTTGGCTGTGCTTCATTGATTGCGGGATGTGTCCAGATATTTTCGGTTGATCAGCCAGAATGGAAATGTAAAATTGAGCATGGGAGTGAAGACTTTGGAGTTGGACTTCAGGATTTTACGTGGAGTTCCAGTGCTCGAGATATTCTAACCACTGCGTCACATTTTGTAAGCGGAATAAATTCTTTAGTAAGATTTAATTATCGTATCACTTTGTTCCTTTAGATTTTAGATTCATTTTTGTGATTAATTCAGGTACAGTTAACTGTCTGGTCTATTCATCACACACGTGCCGTTCACATTCGAGATATCCTTCCAATTAAACACAACAAATCATTTAGTGGGGGTGGTAAAACTTTGGCGATTGCTCAATTCGATCAGAATTGCTCAACATGCATTTCTTTGTATTCAACAAAAGACTGGAAAAAGACTATTGTACGTGATCTTTATTGAATTTCTAATCATTAATTTATTTACATTAATTTTTAGCTGGCGAGTTTTCTTTACGATGAATTACACGATTTTTCAAAAGATGAATACAGTTTTTGTTGTTGATATTTTCTTCATAGAGCTTCCCTGTTATTTGTAAAGACTTGGAAAAAGTAAGTTGGTGCCCTAATGACACATCCATTTTACTTCGAGACTCCACACTCTTCTGTGGTTTGTATATTTATTCCCCGGAAGGAGATCTGTTAAAACAATTTTCCCCAGATGGGCTCTCTGTAGGTATACCCATGGCACTTTGGTCCCCAACTGGTCAGTTTCTTGTCAGTTTCAATCATCGGAATATGGTCAGATTTATTTAATTTTCAATTCTTTTTTTAATTTCTTATATATTTTAGTACTTTTAACTTTTAATATACCTAAGCCTAAGTCATAAGTACCAATTCTGTCTTCGCATCGTGATTTCGAAGCTAACCTTCCCGTATTCAGTATTGTATCTGTTCTATTACAGCTTCGAATTTTGAATGGCTTAACATATGGCCTTCTGGTTGAAGAAAAACTGGATCACAATGTTCAGCGCTATTACCCAAATTGTCAGTTGTACAACGAAGTGTTTCAGGAAACTTTTGTTGGTCTTGGGTTGAATTCATGTCAGTTTATATACGTAAAAATATCTTATGTTTTTGATAATGTCTACAAATATATTCATTACAATATGATATTTTTGCATTTTAATTGAGTTCTCCTGTTATAGATGAGCTTGAAACGGATCTGCTTGTAATACCTGGGACTCCTTCAGCAAATATTAAGCCATCCATCCAAATGAAATTCAGTTGGGATGGACAATTTTTGGCTATAGTTTCTGACTGCTACTCTACAACCGTCTGGATATGGGATTTATCCCGGGCATCCTTGGCAGCAATTCTAGTTCACATTACAAGCATTACAGGTAACCCGTAAATGGATGAGATAAAATATCTATTTAAATTTAATAGACGGCAGTTTGAATAAACACCTGGCATGAATTTTTGCATAATATAATTATTATTGAAAATAATATCTTAGATTTTGAATGGGATCCTATTGAGATCCGTCTTTGCCTTTGTACTGGTCGGGACTCAATTAACTTTTGGACTCCATACAAATGTTGGATTAAAGCCGTCCATGGCTCCGCTGGAACCAACTTATTTCGATGTACTGGTGTCAAGTGGAATCCCATGCCGAACCAGAAGCAGCCTGCCTTGGCTCTCACGTCAAAAGATGACAAACTTATTGTATGCAGCATGAGTACTAAAATGACCACTGTTTTGTAACTTTCTTGTATTTGAACTTTGAAATGTATTTATTCGTTTTACGATTATATTTTAGTATATTATACTGACTCCAATTATAAACTTTGTCCTTTTTTCTGCAATAATAATGCAGAATAATAATATTTGAAATAAATTAAAAAAGAAAAATAAATTTTCCTATCGAAGGGTTTAAATTTTTGTACATAATTTACAGTTACATTAGAGTTGGATTCTAATCGCTTTCACTGAGAAATTCTGATTCTGTTGTTGTTTTGAATGCCAACGACGCATCACTTTTATTCTTCCGATTCGCTTTCTTCTTCTTGACCCCTTGAAGCCCATGTTGGCAAATAAACTTAAAATTTTGTTCAGCGCTCACTAAGTCCCAACGCCAAACTGTGCCATCCTCACACACACAAATGAGAATACCACCATCCCTACTAAATGCAGTTTGACGAATCGCTGTAGTACATTCGGGATGCTTCAACACAAAGGGGGCAATTTTTTCTGGATCTCCTCCATTCAAATCGAACACAAAAGTTTCGCCCACCTCATTGCCCAAAGCCAGAAACTTCCTCCGAGGGTCCAAATGCAGTCCAAACCGTAAGAAAAAGAGGGAATCACACTTTTCAACTTCCCATGTAGCAATTTCCCTGTTTTAAGAGTAAAAAACGAGTCAAACTTCTATGTATATCAACAATAATACAATTACAACAATGCAATGCTGCCAAGTAAATTAAGAAAAAGCACAAAATAATGTTTTAGTTGTAATTTACTCACGTTGCTTTAACTCCAATCGCAGTGGTTTCTGCAGTCACAACATCGTTCCACTTTTGAAATAAACTACCACCTTTCCAGCACACAATAGTATTTTCTTGCGACTAAAATATGTAATCCAGAGCGCACACAAAATAGGTTCATTAGCATTAGCATTACATATTGTATGTATACCTCCAGCCTAAAAACTTAATTATGACATTGACTTCATGGCTGACCTTCGACAGAATAAAGTTCCCAAACCACTTGACACAATCCACGTAGCCACTATGAACCTCTCCGGTACTGAAGTAGGGAAACATCTGCCTTGTTGTTGGAAAAGGTAGCACTAGCGAGACGTCTCGGTCCCCTTGATTTCTGTTCAATAATCAATAATATTGAAAATTAAAATAATTGTAATCGTTACAATGTCTAATGTAAAGCAAAGTGACTAAGCTCGTTGCATTAAACACAATCTAGTCTGTAATTAAGATACACAATAATTACTTAAAATAAAATAAAAAACTGAATTAGGTAACTACTATACTGAATGCTAGTCGACTGCCAAGTGTATGAGTTTCGAATGGCCTCCATAACATCAGGTCGGTCCAAACGCCAAACCTTAATAGCGCCATCCATTCCACCTGACACGATCATATTGCCTGCCAAGTTCAAGTCTGCCGTCAAAACTCGGTCCCGATGACCTTCAACCCCGCCAAAGATGGCCACACAATGTCCCGTCGCAATGTTCCACAGTCGAAGGCTGTAATCCTACAAGCGACAGATAAAGGATCGAAAAGTTTATAAAATAAATAAATAAGTAACAACATACAACATACATACAACATTGCATGCATTGGTTTAATTAATTAATAAAAGTTTAAAAAGAAATAAGAACAAAAACTCACCTCAGAAGCACTAACAAGAAGATTACCATCTTTGGGATGAAATACGAGGTGATCAATCCCTGCTCCGTGACCCAATAAATCTTTGACGGGTCCGTGTTGTTGATGGACCGGACAGACGATCCGAATTATACCTGAACGGCCAGCCACTGCCAATAATGGATGACCTTGAGAATCACTCGTAAAGGCACAAGTGTAAAACTCTTCCTTTGAACGATAATGAGTTCAAAATAAATTAATCAAGATTAATTTCTAGGTTGTATGTAGGTTGTAGGTGTAGCTGGTATCTTAGGTTGTAGGTACTAATTAATAAGTACAAATTAGATAACAATTGAATGAATTTAATCACTTACATCGGGATAGTTGTACACGTGAAGAATTTCTATCGAGAGAAGAATACACTGATAAATTGTGACTGAAATATCCCCCACAGTCGCAAAGATCGTCGGTTGACCCGGACTTAACTTCGTATGGAATGCAACGCCCATGGTCGGCTTCCCATGATCTTCCTTGACACGATCACTGTAATCACGACACAGTTCAAAACAGTCAACAGTTGACAGTATTTAACCTTTTGAAAGCGGTATTTACTGGTTTTGAGCTGCTTGATAGTATTAATTTCGCGTTTTTGACCTTTTCGAAAATGGTAGTTTCTAGTTTTGACTTTTTCGAAAATGTTATCTTCTAGTGTTAACCCTTTTTGAAAACGTCATTTAATAGTTTTGAACTGCTTGAAAGTGTTAATTTTGCGCTTTTGACCTTTTCGAAAATGATAGTTTCCCGTTTCGACCTTTTTGAAAGTGCTAATTTAGCATTTTTGACCTTTTAGAAAATGCTAATTTTCAGTTTTGACCTTTTAAAAACGTTGTTTACTAGCTATGAACTGCTTGAAAGTGTTAATCTCGCGTTTTTGACCTTGTTGAAAAAGCTAATTTCCAGTTTTGGCCTTTTTTAAACTGCCATCTACTAGTTTTAACTATTCTTGAAAGTGTATCTTTCAATCACTGAACATTTTGAAAATTCTTGTTTGTAAAAAAAAACTTTTATACATCACTCTTTCCACGGCTTCCCAGTTCCGAAAAGGTTAAAAATATCTAGAAAATTCAAAAATGTAATAATTTGTGTGTGTATTAACTAATGATGATTTTGCTTAAATTACCTAAAACTAAAACTTGGTTGGGGTCTTGCAGCAGTGGCAGTGGCAGTGCTTGCATTGTTCGTTAAATTGTTTCTGGTAGAAGCGAGCCTTGGGTTTCTGTTACGGTGACGGTTCAGGTTTGAACTTTGACCCAGTTCGAGATTCTTACTAATAACATTCGCTTCCAAATTATTATTATTATTATTATCTCGATAATTGCTTTCGCTGGTCTTTTTCTTTGGTCTCCCTCTTCCTCTTCGTCTCGGTTGATCACTGCCGTTCATGAGTGTTGTTGTTGCTCCGTTTTTACCGTTGAAAGCTTCTGCATTATTGCCAGAGCCAGAAACTACTGATTCTTGTCCAGTACCGGTTTCATGTGGTAAACCGGTGCCACTTTCTTCTAATTCCATTGAAGCCCGGGATCGATTTAATAAATTAACTAGCAATTTATAGGTAATAAAAAAATCTTTGTACTATGTAAGTTTTGTATGATCTGCAATGATAAAGACAGGAGATTAGGAAAATATTAATTTAACTGGCAACATACCTACAAGTACTACTGGGGACTGCAGATGCAGAACACGAAACATAAAAGCAGAGTGAGTGAATTGTTATTTAATTATTTACTTTAATTATTTAAATAATTAAAGCAAATCTATGTAGGCAACTTGCTCGTATTGATAAGATGATAAATGATAGGCAAGCAGCCCAAAAGAATTTGCTGTTGGATGTTGGATGTTTGTAATCTTTAAATTAGCATTCTAATGTACTCGAGATATTCAAAGCCAGTAATAAGTAATATTAGCATTCTTAGCAGCCAAAACGAAATATATTTAATTATATTTGACTTAAGATTATTTATTTAATGCCTATTGTAGACACTTTGCTTCTCAAGCGACGACACTAAAGGTACAGGCTTTGCTAGCTACATAAATCGGTAGCCTATAAACTAAATTATATGCACATGTATTTAGTATTTAGGGATCTATGTTTGTCGTTAATGGAATTGGATTCCAAAGTGTAGCAATTAATAACTGAATTCTTTTACATCAAAAGTTGGGTTTTAAATGCTTGCAGTATTTATTATTTTATTAATTACAAATTTAAAATTTTATCATCACAAATAATTCAATTTTTGCGTTTGATATTAACATTCAACATCAAACTGATATGTAATGCTAATTATTGCTCCGATTATAAAATATAGATTCAAAATTCATTTTTTCGGACCGATTATTTGCCCATATATAGCGGATGCGGTGGGAGGAAAGACTGCCCAGAACTCATATTGCGGTGCAGTAACGAGCTGCGTTTTCATTGTAAAGTACTAATCTTAACCTAACATCTAACTAAGGGTAAGTAATTACATAGATAAATCACATTAGTATAAAAAATATATAAGGAAATGACGTTGGAAAGATATTCTGATAAATATTTAGAATCCAGTGTGATGTTCATAAGGGCTGTAATAATTATTCATTATCCTTTAAGGAGCGAAACGGTTACGGAATCCGAACCCGGTTCCCCCAACACCGACGCCAGCCCCAACAGCAGCAGCACCACGGTTAGCATAAGGATTGAAAGCCGGGTTGACCTGTCCGTTAATCAAAGGCTGAAAGCCGAGTTGATTTTGATTGTTGTAAGGATTGAGTCCTGCAAATCGATTGTTGTTGATATTGTTGTATGGATTGCGAAGTCGAAGGCGTTCTTGTTGAGCTAAAAGTTCCACGTTGCCAGGGTTACGGAGAAGGGCAGCTTCTAGAGCCGCTGGACCGTTTCCAGCAGCAGCAGCAGCAAGAATTGCTGGAGATTGTGTTGGGATCAAGCCTTGAGCTCCAAGTGGATTAGTAACTCGATTGCGAATGCCAGAAAATCCAGCAAGTCCAGCATTGACATTCCCATTGGAGGGAATGTGGTCACCGAAGGCACGGAATCCGTTCTCATCGGCAATGTAGGTGACGCTGATGGGGATTCCTTCGGGGGAAATGTAGGAGTAGGAGCCCTGGACGGCCTGGACACCTTCGGGGTTGAGTGGGTCAGGGAGTTTAAAGACACCTTGGGCCTCACTTCGAGTTCCATCCGAAGTTTCGAAGCCCCAGTTGTAGTTCCCATCCCCGCTATTCTCGAACACGTTGTTCAGCGTTCGAACTTCCCCTGGAATACCACCAACGCCCAACCCAGCTCCATTCAAGGATGGACCAAATCTTTGACCTTGAAATCGACCTTGAGAATTAGATGGGAGTAAAGGTCTTCCTCCAGGAAATCCAGCTCGGGCCAGATCGATAGCACGTGGGTCAGCGTCCAAACCAAGGGGCAAGTTGGGCTGCACTTGCCCAAGCGTCACTGACACCGCCACAATACACAGAAGCAATACCTGCAAGTAAACCAAAAGAGTTTAAAAGTTGAAGATCACCCGTTTAAAAATATTTTTTTTGAAACTTAATGAGAATGACTTACTTGAAATCCCAACATCTTGATCGATAATACAATTTTTTTAGCAAAAACTTCTGATTTTTAAAAGTTGATTTTGATTTATTTTGTTTGACTGTAAGACACCACAGCTGTTGAAGTAAACGGATTAACTGATGCTTTCATTCCAAAATCATTTTCTTTTTATACTTTTTCCACAGCCCATTTAAATGTATGATTATATAATAGCTGTTATTTCCTTTAATTATAGGCTATGAAGGTATCATTAATATATAGATTATAGGGCAAGTAAATAAACACTATTTATTAAGATGGGATCTCATAAGTACCTACTAAGTAGATTCTTCAGATTATGTGGTTGATAATTATGGCGTAACTAAATGTTTAATTCACCCATTTTATTCAATATTGAAATTCTGAATGTCATCAGTGAAAAAAATTGGCAATTGAGACATGTACGTCTAATACCTAAATAAATGGAGAATGCTGATGCCTGTAGAAAAAAAAATGAAGAAATTGTGTAAGTAAAAAAACGTAAACTGAAATGATGTGAGAGATTGTAAAGTGTTATTACTATTAGAGGGTGTAAAAAGTCTTAAAAGGAAGAAGAAAATACAGATGAGATGACAGGGTGCTGAGATGACTTGATAATCTGGGTGATAGCATCTCCAATCTCTTTACTACACGAAAATTCACGCCCTCAACTCCAACCTTTACACAGCCGTCATGAAAGGAGCAGACAGCAGGCTGCGGCGGTCGTGAGAGATGTGATGGAATAATTACCCGGAGCCACCCCGACTTTTCCGCCCTCCTCGTGTCAATGAAGTCAACGATGCATTGCATTGATCTGTCAGAGCAAAATGCACTCCTGTCACTCTTCTTCGTCGACCTCTCATCGCCATCGCATCGCTGTAGGTAATTCATTATGTTTTGTATTATTATGTAGCAAAATATGGGCACTTTACGTGGAATTAATTACTCTATCGATGCGTCATCGAAATTGCAAGTGAAGATGTTTTAACACGTGAGCACTCCTTAGGAAGCAAACGAGCGCATTCCAGTCAAACGCATTTAAGATTCTTGTTTATAATTTACAATACGGTGCGAAAACGTGGCGTAATTTCATATCTTTTTGGAACATGCAAATACTAACTACAACTATATTTTGTTCCTTTTTTAATTTTTTTTTAATCCTTATTAGATAGTGTCATTTTTGAAAAATGGTGTTTTTAACCTTTTCAGAACGGTAGGAGGTCTATATAGTTATTTGTTGTTCAATATTTTTAATTTCTTATTCTGACCTTTTTTGAAAATGTAAGTTGCATGTTTTGATCTTTTAGAAAACGTTAATTTCGTGTTTTATGATATTTTTTGGAAATGTTAATTTAGTGATTAATGGCATTTTTTGAAAACTTTAATTTCGTGTTTAATGGCATTTTTTGAAAACGTTTTTTTTTTAGTTTTACTCCTTTTTGAAAATGGTAATTTCTTATTTTGACCTTTTTTGAAAGTCTTAGTTACCGCAGTTTTTACTTTTTTAAAGATGTTAATTTTGTTAAATTTCTAGTTTTGACCTTTTTGAGAAAGCGAATTTGCTGAACCAACACTTTTGCAAAGCATTCTACCCAGGTTTGCCCAGTTCCGGGTAAGTTAAATAAACTATTTTTCAAAAACCCTTTTTGACTAAAAATGACTAAAACCACTATTTTCTTTAATTTTGAAAACGTTTTTGCGCTTTTCAAAACATGCGATTTTATTAGAACATTTTTCGCCCTTCGGAATATATAATATTTCTCCAGTTCTCATTCTTAGCATAAACGAAAGCATCATTTTGTTTCTTAAGTTAAGCATATAGTAATTACATCATGGAAAGTCGCCTTCGAATTATTTTTGAAGATTTGGAATGTAAAATAAAGTTCAAGTGATACATAAACTATAATCGTAGGAGTGCAATTAAAACGCGCTGCAGGTTTGCTTGACTTTCAGAGGTTTGTTATGGCTATTAGGTTAGGTATGATGATGTTATTTTCACTGTAGTATTGCCATTAGCGTTGCCTTCATATTATGTATGTGCTACAGCATTACTGTTATTCACTGTTAATCTGGGCGTTGAACGTGATCTTCATTAAAGTTGCTTCGTTAACCAAACTGGACTGCCAGCTATGTGTTGTGTATCATGTTTGCACGACGTCTTCACATATGTAATTACTTACTTAATAGTGTTAGACTTTACTTGGAAGGAAATTGAAAATTATTTTATTAATTACTTCTTGAACATACCAGATTAGATGCAATCACAATATTAGAAGAAAGGAGCAAGTTGTGATTCTATGTAATTATGCCACTATGTGTAATCATATCTCGCACGTTTTTTAATCTATTCAAGCCGATTCAACAATAAAAACTAAATAATTACTTACGCATGTTTCATTGGGTAGCATAAGTGTAGGTCCAAAGACAGTGTTTTTTTAGTCAGAGGAAATACTGCGGCTTTTCAGTAATTGTAATTATAATAGCCACTAACCAGTAGTCAGTAGCCTAGTAGCCAGTTTAATTAAGCGTATGAAAAAACAAACGCATGATTGCATACAAAACCTGCAAACACGTTTTTGCAATATTTAATAATAAAAAGTATTATGCTGTGTAATGTTGATGGTCAAAGAAATATTTTTCTGACTTGCGTGGCTCATTATTTTACGTTAAAAAAACTATTTATTTTCTAGCAAACCAAAAGTCAGTTTGGAAAATAAAATTCATTAAGAATACTGATTATTTAAGGGATTAACAGCCATGGATTCGATTTATATACATACACAGGAAGAATTGCGTGTTATAAAAAATAACTACTGAGTGTGAAACGTGAAACTAGGTAGGGTACAAGCAGGTAAGTGTGATCAGCTGGTAATTGTGACCGATTGATTTTTTGTAAAGAAAGCAGTCGAATAAATTACCAGTACGGTTTTACTTTTGACGAACGAGTCTTGTAGTCCAGCGTAAAATAATACTGGGAATTTATTCTTTTGTTTTCCTTACAAAATATCAATCGGTCACAATTACCAGCTGATCACAATTACCTGCTTCTACCCTACATCAATAATATTTGAAGTAGCTAATTACTAATTCATTTTAATAAAAGTGGGTGTATGAAAATAGAAACGTTTGAACTGTCACTAAAATCGAATTGTAACGTAAATCAACCTGATCTTTATCAGTAATGACGTCATCAGCTTGAGCTAGACTTCATTCAATAATACATATTCATACTAGGTAATTAATATTAATAATACTTTCAAAGCCATAATAAAAGTCTTAAATATTGAGCATAAAATAATATTATCTGCATATTAACTACATTCGTAACAAATTCATTTTACTAAAAATAAAAAATACAAATAGCCCGACTTATGTATGTATATCGTTACTCATAAACTCATTACTAGATTATCAAAATCATTAATTTACTTTTGAACTTAATAAATAAAAATACTAGTGACTATGGATTATCTCTGAACCAGAATTAAAACCACAGCACGTTCATAGAAATAGGTTTCATAGCAATAAAATCTAAATACTTAAACATCATTTAAATTATACCTTTTCAGTACCTTCGATTGTTCCCTTACATCTAACTAGCTAAAGTCAATATTACAATAGAAACGCTTTATTAAAATAACTAACGATTAGTTCATGAAAATACCTAGGTATAGATACCAACACTACTATCATAATACGAAGATACAAAATCAATAGTACGAATTAAAAAACATAGTAAATGTATACAGTATCATTTAGCTGATCTGTCTCAAACAATACTAAAATAATACATTAAATAAAATTGAATATTACGAACACAAAATTCCATTTAGGTACTTTGTCCCCCGTCAAACACTATTATCATCAATTGCGATATTTCTAAATCTGTTCTTACAAAAGCGACTTCCCATGTCAAATAAATACGTACACCCACAAAAATTTGATTTTTACAAAAGTTTCAATCACTGCTATTATTTTCAGAAGAAGTGGATTGGACTTCTTCAATTTTCACCACGTCCGTATTCGGCGTATATGAGCGCAGACCAGGACGCTTAGACTTATACTTGTGAGATGAAGTTGCCTTGAATTTTTTCCTTGAAGTACCGGAACCGGCGAGACCATGCTTGGAAGTTAAGAAGTTTTGTTTTAGCTCCGCTGGGTTGGCAAAGTTGTGTGCAACATGCTTCAAAACTTCTATAAAATCAAATCAATACATACAACACGTTAAATAAAATGCAAAAACACAGTTTACCCAGAAACCTGATTTTAAAATTAGTTACTAGGACTAAAATAGTCTCTGATTTTCATTGTAAATATTTTCAACCAGAAGCTTGCTAGTCGTTGACACTGAAACAATAGAAGAATTATATTACTAGGTACCTCGAATCATTTCTTCGCTAACTCGTTTGAGGAAAGGATTAGCGTCTTCCCATTCCCTGTGGTTTCGGCATGTATCTGTAAAATTAATTTGAATTTATTAGTAATAGTATCACTTGAATTAAGTCTTTGCAACCGTCAACTTTGTTTTTACAGGTACTATTTACAAATTGCTTTGAATTACGGTTAACTAATCAAAACATGGGCAAATCAAAATAAATAATTACCTCTACTAGCCACATTTTCGTTCACTTTATGAACCGAAACAGTGTCAGACGGAGATGGCTTGTGAAGACTAGCGGTAGCCTCGACTGTTGCCTTCGAAGTTAAAGGAATTTTTTCTGGATTTAGTTGATTCGAAGTTGCTGGCTTCTTTTTCTTAAGAACATTAGTTGTATTCTTTGGCTGAAGTGAAACAGACGTGGATACTGCTGCTGGTTCCGACGTTTTACCTACCGTTCCAGTTCCAGGTATAACAATTTCCCAATGGCAGGGCCCATAAAGATCGACATCAGTTGCCATAGCCGTTTGGAAGTCTACATCCATTTCATTTGATGGTTCCCCAAGGGCAGCTGAACTTACTGAAAGACCTTGGTGTTGATTTTGACCCCGCTTGTCGCCCTGACGCTGGCTTAATGATGACTGTTCAAGGGTACTTTCGCCCGCTAGTGTACACTCGCACTCCCACGAGGCTTGTGTGGCTACATTTGTAGTCTCATTTGAGGAATTGCTACTTTGCCTGCTTCGGTGACCTTCAGTTTCATTTAAAATTACGGTTTGGAATCGACGCTGATTTGGTGGCTGATCAGGCACAAATATTTCTTCTGAAGAAGCTATCAGTGTGTTGAGGTGCGGATGTATAAATTCAGTACCAGAATCAAAACCGTCAGGGTAATTGAGGGGGGAATTATAGTAGAAACCATAACCAGCGTACGGCATTAAGAATGGAGGGACGTAAGGATGGCCAAAAGCTCCAAATCCAGAGGGTTGCGGTCTAATTTTTACAAAAACAGGTCAAAAGCAAATTGTTAAATGTTAGCTGTTAACTGTGATATTAATTTAGTTCTCTTCAAACAAAATTAAGAACCACTGTCAACTGTTTAGGTGATCCTAGGTATTCAAGACTATTCGCCTTAAAATAGCTTAAAAAACTGCGGCAGGCTTCATAAAAACGTCACACTATTGGCATTACAGATAAAAGATGGTTTAAATCTATGGTTTTTAAACTTCAATGTTTTCAAAATTGTCTATTTTGTTCTGTTATTTCCTTATATGTAGTTTGAACAAAAGATGTCTTTCGAAGAATGATCTTCATAAATAGCAAGTTTTGATATGTTGCAAAAATGAATTCTACGCATTACAATGACAGTCAACAAGAAAGGGTAGTTCAAAATAGTTTTAAAGGCGTTGAATTATATAGGTACTAATGGATTTGCAACTACGAGTGCAATCACAAAAATAATGCAAAAAAAAAAATACTTACATTGCGTTTGCGGAAACGCTCGTGTGTGTTCCACCTCCTGTCACATCTCTTGAACTTTGACGTTGCCCCTTTGAATGGCCATCTCCGGTTGACTGGACTTGAGAGGCGGAAACAGACCCAGGTGGGACGGACGAATTTGTTGTGTCTTTATGTTCAACCAACACCAGGTCATCGTCCATAATCTCATCATTGTCCATAGCTACGTAATTTGCCATGAAAACAGAAGCACACCTATTCCTAAAATGGTCTTAACAGTGCATTCAAGTTTTTACTAGAGACCAAGCCCCTCTGATGCAATCTAGGTGGATTCTGTTTTTGAACTAGTGTTGACCCTGAACCACTATCCATATACTCAGATGCATCAATAATTTGTTTCTTCAAAATAGGTATTCAATATTTGTCCACCACTACTAGCTTTTATAAAAACGAATTGTGGCTAAAACGAAGGTAAGCAACTTACATTTTTGACCCCAACCTCTTTGAGTAGCTGGAAATTCAAAATTCGCCAAAATATAAATTATTATACTGGCTACTGATTTAGTTTTGGAAATTGACAGTTAAACCCTTACAAAACAGACGACAGGCAATGTTGTTCTTCAGTGTCAATGGCAATGACGAATGACAGGCACTACAGAACTAGATAGCAATATGTAGTTAATAGCCTCCCTACAAAAGTAGCATATTTCAACTCTACGGATAAAAATAAATCTAAGCTAACCTGATCCTAGTCTGCTAGCGGTGCCATTATGCAGTTCGAAAACATCTATCTCCCTCCTTAATTGAAACATATTTACTAAAAACCAATGTGTCATAGTCATGGGTAGTTGTTTGTATGCTGACTGTTGACATATCAATACATTTATTCAATCATATATGTAAATGCCAAAAGGCAAAGGAATGTCACCTTCAATTTTAGAAGTGCATAAGTAATTAGTACAAGTAACATTTACATATTATTCAAGGGATTCTTATCTTACATAAGGAAACAAAAGTAATATTTTATACTTTAAAACAAATGGGTTGCATGAAGTTATACGATCTGATATGGAATAATAGGAGAAAAGTAGGCATACGGGTAAGGTAGCCCAAAGCAAAAAAAAAGCATAATAATTATTAAAAATTGTCCCCCTAGAGTGCTGGTACTGGTAACCGACCATGTGAATAGTTCGTTATACATTTTATAAATATTTGAGTGCCCGAGTTTTATTACATCTACATCAACACCATTTCTATTGGAATTACATATGTAATTAGAATGCCCAGTGTTAGTCAAATGAAGCGATGGCTGTTGGTCAGTCGGTATATGTATATTATAATTTATAACGCTAAATATATTAATAACTAGTAGTAATTAAATATAACTTGTTGTGCACACAAATAATGCAAAGCCTTTTATTAGTTCAAAAGCCTCGGCTACATTTTCGATTTATTCAATTTGATTTAGCTTGACTAATAAATAGATAAAATAAAAATACAAAAAAACGTAAGCATGTAAACAAAATACAAATGAATATGAAGTTGTGTTTTATTATATTAAAAATTACGAGCATGCATACACTATACATTACCCGATATGAATAAAACCCATCACTACTTACGGTAGGGTACAGGTAACTGAGAAGGCGATTAAGTGTGAAAATGCATCCTAATTAAACGGTATTTTCACAAAAACTCGCTTTCACAGATACCAACCCCTTAATAATTAAATCGCTGTTTAGGAATTTTTTAAAGAACGAAAAGCTTCGAAGTGAAACTGGAACATGGTATATAATCACATCCAACGTGGATGTACCATTTTGAAGCGAATGTGTCTTTAAAATACACATGTCACAGACACATCGACAGATCGATATTGAAAGGCCTAACTTAATCCATGAAAAGTTGGTATTTGAATATGATAAACACCATTTGCAAAAAGCAAGTTTTTATATCTGTAACCTCGTCGTCACTTTCGCTAAAATGGGGCATGTATAACACAGCATATAAACGTTGGGCAAAACTAAAGTTCTCAAATTATTAGCGAGTTTGTGCTGACCCGGTACTTGAGGTTTTGGTTTAAGATTAGGGTCACAAAATACATGGAATCAAACGGCCGTTTTCTCCCTAAACCTAAACTGAAACCTCAACATTCGGGTCAGCACAAACTGGCTATTATGTAAATAATTTAGTAAGAATATTACCTATTACTGAATTATACTAGAATCAGCATTTATCTAAGTGGGCATGCAGTACTAACAGTTAATTATCCTGCCCATGCGATTCCTGAAAACATCTGGATCGTATCATAACCGCATCCAGATGTTATCAGGAATCATTTTTAATAGCATTTTTTTTAGAGTTTACTAATTAAACCTATTAAGTCAGCATAATTGATAAGTTTGTTAACTAGTACCTAATTATCTTCATGATGTACATTTACACAAATGGCTTAGTCAAAAAAGAAATTCATTTCTACTCTACTTTGTACATAATTTACGGTTCGAGTTGCCAAGTATCAACATAAAGATTTTGGGACATTTTCAGAAAAAAATTAATTGTATAATTATACGTACTACATTTTAACATAGGAATTTCACGTTTGACCTTTAATTAATTACATATGGTATGGTTATCCAAATTTCATTTTTGAAGAGCAGACAGACACGTCGAACTTTTAATATTAAAAACTATTTAAGCTTTAGTGTTAGCAGTGCCATTAAAAATTAACTAGTTCCAAATAATGCGAGCAAAACGGGCTGGGTTATTACAGATGTTCGCAAAATTAGTGGACAAAATGGTTTAGGCGGGACCAAACCATTTCTCTTTCTCGGACCACAAATCCACCTGTACCTAACAAACGAGTGATTGTAAAATTGCATTAAGAATAGATAAATTGATGTAAACACAAGTAATTACAAGAGAAGCTCGAGCAAACATGTTTCACGCTTTCTGAAAAAAGGTTCAATTCACCTTTTATAGAACTTATTTTTGTCTGGAGCGAACGGGGTGGGTCTGTAAAAGACAATAAGTCAGGTGAGAGCCGATGCCGATGATGTAAAATATCACTGGCAATCACCTGACAGATACTCTTCACGATAAGCCTTTGTTTTTATCCCATACAAATAAAATGTAAAAAAGATAGCTCCAGCCCTGAATCTTGAGGTATACTACACTACTAACACGTTCTTTCGGTTCTCCGCCGTCTCACTACGTTAATTTACTTTCCCATTTTAATCTTTCATGTCATTTAATTAAGTACATAGTACGCCCGTGTAAATACAAAATATCCATCCTCCAAGCCAATGCTTTATAACCCCACGTTCACCCTTACAGTAGCTTCCCCTCGGATCCGCCAGTTTAAGAACAATAATGCACTGCGCTTTTGACCAGTAACTCAGTAGTACCATAAAAAAACAAATGGTGTCTTATCTTGCTGAATTTGGTCTGGTCCAGTTTGGAAACTCCGAACATCAAACCAGACTGGAATATAAAAATAGGACCAGACCAGCCCGTAACACCAAATGGAAAAATGTTTAGTTAGGATGCAATTAGTGAACCGCTAAATCACACACAAGTTGAACTTGTCTGCGTGTAGAAGAGCTATTTTATTTTGTATAGACATTTCAATAGACCTGTGTTGTAGTCATTACAATAAGACTACATACTATAAAAAATAAAAACTAAGCAAAAAAGTACGAGTAAATCTGTCAACAGAAGTTCCAAGTCGGTGTCTTTTTATTGGAATTAAACATTTTCATGACACTGTCATTTACGGCATTTAGATATTTTTGACTTTGATTAGTGATATTGTTATTTATTTTTAAGGAATCTGAAAGGCATGGACGAGAGGATATGGACTTTGACTTCATTGCTTTATTTCGAGTGACGAGCAGGTTATTTGCATTTATGGAAGAAAGCAAAACAATGAAAACGTTTCTTTAACGTTTCGGCCTACTGTACTCGCAATTTACGTTGAATTTGTAAAAGCTGTAGTAAAAACGTAGAAAATAGGATTCTCTACCAGATAACATGAAATTTGGAGTGGTCCATGTGTCCAACAAATAGTCCAAATGGACCATTTAGGCGCACTCCTTAATTAGCGTGACAATTGTGCCCGCGCGACTCAAATTTGGATCTAATTGTGATCAGAGTATCAGAGCGTCAATTATGATTCTCACAAGCACATTTCTGAGACTAGCCTGAAAGGTATGGGGGCGAAGCAGCTGCAGTGTTATCAGGGAACAGATCCCCTTGCCTTTCACCTCTGATTCTTTTGAATCACCCCTTGTGTTTCCTATGCGGGCCCTTACGGGCGTTGCTTGTCCGTTTGCCTTGGATGAGCTTGCTTGCTTCTATGCACACTCCTTACGTCTCTTATCATAAAACAACAACAAACGGAAAGAAGAAAAGCAATAGCTAAATGCATGCTCCGCCCCATCTGATTAGCTATAGTTATAACTCCCGCATGTAGAGTGAAGCCCAGAAATCCAAACTCATCTTTGATACCGTATTTTAACCGCTAATATTTATGTATTTGAATAATCCCATTAAAGAGAGATTGAATCAAAACAATCCGAAACGCATCTTTCAGATTTCAGCCACTTTTTTCTTCAATCACAGTTTTCTTAGATCATAGGTCAAACAAAATCCCTAATAAACTGCATAATAATTAGTCATTCCATTTAGCGTTTAATTTCAGTATTTTCCTACCTCAACATTCCCACAGAAGCAACAAACAGTACAGAAAACAAGTTTACGACCCAAATTCTGTGCAAGTACCTATCTACCTATGTAAATAATGTTTTAAAATTCTAAAATATTATCAGTGCTTAAAATTTAAAACGACATCGTTGACAGTGTACGTGTCGCGTGAACTATTCGATGACCGCGGCCGGGGCTAGAAATAAAAACAAAAACATCCCCCCCAATTAATTACCCGACCGCTGCCACTTAATAAAAATACGGATTTTGTAATCTTTATAACTGTCCCATCGGCCTGTCAACTGTCGACAGACCGATGCAAACAGATTAATCAATTACCTGTTTCGGTTGACGGTTGATGGTCAGCGGCGGAAGTCGGCTGTTGACTGTTAACTGCCGACGATGTGGACAGATTAATCAATTACCTGTTTCGGTTGGCGGTTGATGGTCAACGGCGGAAGTCGGCTGTTGACTGTTAACTGCCGACGATGCGGGCAAACTTCTGGGTCACGACCGAGGTCACCTGGAAGGAAGAAAAATTATTATTCATTAATTACTATTACTATTTACAACCATTTACAAACTATGAACTACTACTATTTACAAATTACAAACTACAAACTACCAAATCTATTATGTACAGGATAATGTACAGCTTACAACACTTACTTACCTACAACTAAATTACAAACTACAAACTATGAAAATACAAAACTAATAATTACAATAAAAATACAATATTTACACTTACCTGTAAAGTCCCTTTGGAGGGACCGATTTTCTTCGGGTTTTCAGTCCCAGGTCCTCCGTCCGCTCCCCTCCAACTTCCTTACACACTTCCTTCACCTTCCCACACAAACACTGCTACACTTTGACCTGGAAGCCAGGTCAGCACTTGAATACGGGAAGACGGCAGATCGTGACTTTTTCGACTATTTGAAGGAGTCACGTGCTGCCGCCGTCCCTTGCAATAGTTCCTACCTGTAGCCCTCCACTTCCCTCGCCTGTCCCACTGGACCGGCTGGAACGACCTTCCCTTATGGCTTCTGCCTTGACATATGTCAAGGACTAGATTTTTGGGTGAAACTGGGAGATTCAAACGGGACTTTTTAAGTTTCTGTCTGTCTGTTTGTGGAGAGTTGGCTTGAGCCAAAACTTCAGTTTCGGAACTCACTCTTAATTTGGAGCTGGACTGAACCTAGTCTGCCTACCTTGCCTCTTGTCTTGTCTTGCCTTGTCAGT
>JAQFZC010002212.1:0-24274 GCA_034695205.1 Dicyrtoma fusca | reverse complement strand
ATTATTATTTACAAATACATACTGAGCTTTTGTTTCTGAGAAAAATGTATTTTCATGGAAAGCTTGAATAGTTCATAGTTAAACCGTTTAAAATGTACAAACATGATACAGCGGACATTCTTGAGTTCAAATTCAGTAAGTACTATTACAAATGCCTAATTACCTATACTACAACTTACATTTGCAAAAATACCCCTGCGTGTTAGCATGATCCGCTGCCAAAACAATGCAAAGTGGGAAAGTCAATGCCACGTCTTCAATTTTTACTTTTTTTTAAGTGTAATACTCATTTCGTCACTAGGGTTTCCCAGGCCTAGGTATCCCCAACCTGTCAATCAACTACGTACTTATTTTTATTTCCTTTTTATTGTTGCATTTGCGGTGGAATTAAGCAGATCGTTTCAGTATTCACACAGCATTGCATTGTTTACAGCATGCGTACGTGCAAACGTACCCACGCCCGTAAAATAAAATAAAAGTGTTTAAAAGTAAAATAGTTGATCCTAATACATACTTAGGAAAACCGGTAAATATTGAGAATTTGACGTTTTACGGATACGAGGTAATAGAGATAATTGATGCTGGAATTTTCATTTGTAAAAAAAATCAATCTACCGACTTAAAGGGGGTATTTACCTAGCTATTACTAATGCAAGCTGACAGTACAATTATTATTCTGTAATTACAGGTAAATGGATGAGTTACATGCAGATTGTGGAATTTCCATATCTATAAGTGATGCACATCCATGTAGTGATGCAGCTAACTGGGAAATTATCCTAATTGTAAGTTCCTGAAATAAGTACAACAAAAAAATTACCTGTAAATGATGCGGAAAAGATTTCCAAATACTACTTAGTATTCTTTGGATCTGTTGAAAGAATGAGCCGGCAGTATTTTATCCATGATACATGTGATAACTGGAGACCAAAGGGCAAAACGTCAAAACGTCCCCAAGACATTTATTGATAATAAATTATTGGCTGTGACATAATAATTGTTTGTATTATGCATCCTTCTTGGAATCAGAGTGTCGTACTCTATCTGTTTGGAATGCACACATAATAATATGATGTCTTCGCATGTTACTTCACTCTGATTTTGCTTTACATGAAAGGATAAATGTTCATTAGTCAGTCAATCTTGATTCCTTGACAGAAGATGACATGCACCAATGTTATTATGAATGCCTGCAAATGAAATACCGTGGGATCATCAAGTTGTGCATGGACATGGAATAATGGGATATAAATGTAAAAAGAGTGCGTAAGTAAAGTAATGGAATTGTTTTTAATGGCTCAGGCATAGGAAAATAAACAAAACTTTTCCACCAGACCACAACAATTTAGTGTGGATAAGCACATATGTGGCCACATAGGGCAAATGACCATATGTATCCATAATTGGAAACTTCTTTTTAAAAATTAGAATGTGGAATGAAGTAAACAAGCCAAGCCTCTTTCTTCCAGGATTCCAGCATTTTCTCCAATGCACTGTCATGCATATTGGGCAATGAAACTACCTCATCGGTACTTACTAAATATATTTCCTGGAACGCACGGATGGAATAGAATTAATTATACTTTATCAGTGGAATTTTATGAGAAAGCTGCTGCCGAACTAAACTGATGGGACGAAATTTTATTTCTTCTATCTTTCTATTATATCATAGTTCTATGTTGTACCATCTCTTCTTATCATTCAAACAAAATTGTAACATTGTTTCTTCGTCTGGAAATAGACCCTTTATTTCTTGTTCGGATATTGTATTCTGTTTTGGCTCTTCCTTGCATTTATGCAGTAGATTTATCTTAATTTAAATACATACATCTTTTTCGTAGAATTGTAGCTATCTCTGTAATACTGTAGTAATTAACCTTAAACTAGGGTAAAAAGTGCTCGTACTGACTCGTACATACATTATATTGTATCCTTGCTACTAAAATTGTTACCCTGCTGTTTTGTTTGAGGAAGTGAATAATAATTAACCATCTTCATTTTCACATCGTCGGCTGTATCTTAATCTTAACCAGGTTGTCAATTAACTTTCTTATCTAAAAAAAGAGAGCATGAAGAACTACAATAAGTTTACTACGACAGGTAACGCACGTGCGGCACTACCTTCCAAGACTTCAGTACGTTCAACGTTTGACGTTCAACGTTTGACGTTGTTGTTGGTGGGCAAGTTTTTCCGCTGAAGTAGGTAATCAGGTAATGAGTAATGACTGATAAAAAAGAGTTCAGTAAAAATCAATTTAAAGCTGTGTACGTTGGTACGTTCCGGGGTTGAATTTCGTTGAATTTCGTGTAAAGTCAAGAACTCAACTTTATTTGTAAACCTGCCGACTGCAACGTTAGTCACTGAATACTTTAGTAGGAACGCACAGACCGGCAGGTGCACATAGTAATAGCAATAATTAACAAACGATGAAGCACTCGCTTCATTCTGAGAAATGAGAAAGACGTCGTTAGTTATTCAAGCACAATGCTCATCTAAACACAGGATTGTTAGTATCAGAGGTTAAATGTTGACCACGTAAGCTTCAATTGACACTAACTACATGCCTACGTACATAAATCGTCTATCGTGTTTCAAAAGCGGTTTCTAACTCTAAACCCGTGGGCGTCGATAAGATGGTTCCATATAGCTTACCTGTCTACGACCTTCGCTTGTTGTTGTTGATGTGATCGCTGTATTTACTATCAGAATACTACGTTTATTTTTTTCCAGGAATTTTAGAGTGATTAATTTGCTAGTAGTTTCCTTAAGGTGCGCCTTCTCTTAGAATGTATCGTGATCAAAATATTTAGCTTGAATACAATTCTAGATGATTCTCAAGAAACCAGAAACCTTGATCTTGTGTAGGTCAAAGACTACAAAGTGACATTATCAAATGTTGGACAGGTAGCAGGTTAGTAGACTAAAGTAGTAAAATTAGAATAATTAAATGGCCGGTTTTTATAAATTAATACCCTTTTAATTTAATAAAAACCAAAATGACGCATGTAATAAAATATGTAATTTGTTTGTTTTTAATTTAATGCTAATTAGTTGTTGATTTTTCGCGAACCCAGTGTTCTGGAAATCCCTTTAATTACATTAATTAGTTGTTGATTGTATATGTAATTAATTATGTAAACGCTTTATGTTTATCTGTGATGCAGCTCAGTGTATGCACGCGGCTTCAGTCAATTATTGATAAAGAAGGAATAGGAGATAAGCACCTACTTATTTTTTTCCCAAGCATAAGCTGAGTTTAAATTTTACATCACATTCAGTTGTACTTTGGCCCTTCCTTGTGATATGAAGTTATTAGTTAGTTGTGTAAGCAAGATTAGATAGAATTAAAGACATTATTCTAATTATATATTTAAAGCCACGTAATTCGTCTTTCAAAAGCGATTCTAGATATCATCCGTAGACGTCGATAACATTGTTGCATCGCTTACCTGTCTATTGTTTGCGCTTATTACTGCTGCTGCTTGTTGCTGTTGGCATCATCATGTTTATTGTCAGTACAACAACTACGTTAATTTTCCTAGGAAGTACCTAATTAATTAGTTTCATTTGGCCAATTTTAAGCTTAAATACCAGTCTGGCGAATTTGAAGAAACCTTTACATACTGTAGGTCAAGTGATTAAAAAATGTTGGCATTAAATTGTTTCCAGTAATTATTCTGATTACCTATGGATGTTTCCTAACGATAGGTGACTAAGGTTTTCTAAAACGTCAACCTATCGAAGCAGCTGATCTACTGATAATCTTCCAAATTTGGAATCTTAAATCTGAATTTGTGCTTGTGAACGTCGACATTGACCTACAATCGTATGCTATAATATCTTTGTTAGTGGGTCATAATACGTTCGTTTCATAACTGCCGTAAGTGTGTCAATCTTGTTTACAGAGATCAAACTAATAACGCCTAACGACTGCAAAGAAGCACAAGGTTATATTATGTAAGTAGAAAATATCAAACCATGTAAAAGTATCATTTGACATTTTATCGTTTACACATTCACATAAGTTACCCAGGAATGTGAGACACAAAATGAAGTTTAAAGTATTTTAGCTGTGTTATTAATATTGCTATTGTATGTACGCTCTAAAGAATTCTTCTACTGTTTCCTGAAGCGGATTGGAAAGCGTTTATTTCAAACTTTTCCCCGATTTGAAGTTATCTACCACTTTCATGCTGCATGGTGCCATTTTACCTGGAATGAATGGCTTTACTCACATTCACATTCCACCAGACTGAAATGTAAATATTAAAGCTGTGCCACGATTGACGGCAAAGTAATTTTAGTATAATTAATCGAGCTTACTTAAACGCAATTAATAAACTACACATTTTAACTGTAACGAAATCAATAAAAGTCAGCGTTGAGTGTCGCTCCAGGGAATGGAAGCAGCCCACACGAATGCCCCTGTCAGGTGTTGCTTTAATTCTCCGGTCAAAGTAGCGAGCGGATTCTCTAGCAGACAAGTGACGATGACGATGACCATGACGGTGTCCATGACACTGACCCGCAACCCTCATCTCATTCTTCCAACGTCGTAATTCCTCTGGAATACAAAATGCTTTATCGTAGATGACGCTGAAAAGAATCGTGGCATACGTGGCCACAGTGGCAGTGATGATTGACACCAGAGGTATTGTCGAAAATAAACGAATGGCAAAGTACAGACCGAAGATAGAGACAGCCGAGCAGTAGACCTTCCACGTGAAAATCATGAAGGCAAACAGTTCATTAAAATACAGGATTTCCATTTGAATTCTTTTACACTTCTCAAATTTTACATCCAAATCGATGTTGGACTTTGAAGATGTTGTTTGTCTAGATGCAAAATACAAAATGCGAAATTACAACCTACATTATTCTTCGTATTGTTTATATGTATATATTTAAATTCATAGGTCGTTTCTTTTAAAAATTCGCGTACACTCAACTACATATGTAGTATGCCAGTTGATTTGTTTTTCATTTTCTTACCTGAGCAATAAAATCTCACTATTACAAACTTCGTTGCAGTTTTGAAAGAATAAAAGTTGTATAAAAATACTATGATATGCCACGAAAGCCCAAAAATAGAGAACACCCACTTCATAGCCAATACTTAGAATCAAATTCAGATTATTTTGATACTGACAAGGTAGGACAGAGTACACGAACTGGACGGAAGTTGGGTCGAAAAGGTACGCCGCAGACAGTAGAAACCCACAGGAAAATTGTGCTGATGGGAGCACGAGAATTAAGATTTCCTGGATGCAAAGGCTTCGTAGTTGTAACAATTTAAAGCCCGGCTTACTATCGTAATTCCCTTCAATACAGACATTAACCCAGAACAGGAAAACAAAAACAATGGAAGTAATTTACAATGATTTTAACTTTTTAAAACCATTACTGGCTTCCACGTCCATATCAAAATATTGTATCAGAAAAGCGTTAATTTGTATCACATTACCTTGTTGACCGGCTCGTTCACACAGCCACGAGCCAAGCTGATTAAAGACTGCTTCATTAACTTGCGGATATGCAATGAAGAGCATGTAAGCCCAGAAATTGTATAGAATTGAAGTTAGAGAGCAAATGAGGTGCATTGGGAGATGACTTAAACTGAATAATTGTGGGTCAAGGAAGGACTGAAGTAGTCGAAGATTAATAAAGAGTCCATGTAAAACAGAGTTGAGGAAAAGGGCTCTCCACACCCAAGCTCGAACCTTGAAGCGTGAATGACATTTAATACGGCAAGTTTTAAAACTAAATTCAACAGGGAGATAGTTAGCTTTGGAGCAGATGTAAAATGTTAAATAGTTCAAGCAAAGATTCTCTTTTGACAGCATGACTGCATCTTATACGTTCTACCTCTTCGTATAAATATATATACGTCCAAAATTATTTTTATTGGTACACTCAGGAAATTTCCTTAGTGTTTCTTTCCGTTTATTTTATTGCGTTACAGCCAGCGGGATGACTTCAGCTGCTCTGTTGATTTCTGATTGTATTAATTTACTGGACATGGAAAAGGCCTGGTACGAATTAAGCACTCTGGCAGTGGTGTTGAAAGGATTGCAGGAAAATGTGGGATGGGATATTTGCGTTGGAAAATTCATGGGACAAAGTTAAATGTAATTACATGCATAATTACGTTTACAGACCGGCGACAATTATTACGGAGTGTTGAATTCCACTTAGAAAGATAATTGTTCTAATTAACTACTGGACGGACGAGACGAATACATAATGGTAATTTTGTGGTAGACGTAACGAACGTTGAAAGTTGAAACTATTAACTAATCTCAAGTTCTCATGCAATCAAGTCGCTTCTTCCTTTTCCCCAAACTTTTGATACTTTGAGTTGTTTACATTCTCAAAGTTCCTGGAATCGTACTGAAATGAATCATGAATCAAAAAAGAAGAAAAATTCTCCGTTTGCGTAAATAGTGCTTAAATACTTTTGTCATATCGTAACTTCCCTTCTTTTTGCATTTCCCTCTTTGGTGGCGATGTGGTGAAGCTCGTTCGCTTTTCTTACTTTTTAGCAGTTAGTTTTTAGTGGGTTCCAGCGAATTTCGTTTTTATTAACGTCTCTTAACCAAGAACCGGAAGACAAATTATTCTGTGAAACTTTTCCAGCACTAGTCGCTGTCATTTAGATAAATACAGAAAATACTTAAATGTAATTAATTTAACTATGTCTGTGATAACTATAGTTTGTGTTCGATTGAGCCGTCCAGATTCATATCTGTACGATCATTCAGTAGACTGGCCAACATACGACCGAGAAGTTACAAACCCAAGTTCCGTTGTTGCCGATCCAGGAAGGGTTAATTATTGTATAGAATTTATCATTAAAAATATAATGAAGCCAGTTAAGTCGCTGTAGTTTTAAACCAAATATAATCATTTTTCAATGTCTCTTCAAAATAGTGCTGTAAGTGCCCCAATTTGATTCCGGCAAGAATTAAAATAATTTATTATTGTTCAATTTAAAAATGAAATTGCCCAGCGACGATTGTGTCTTAAAAACTACAAAATGTTTTACTATACCGCACTGTTCTACTTCCGAAATTTAACCAAATGTGTACCTACGGCTTATAGTTATTCAAAGGAAGTTATAATTATACAGTTATTATCATAATTACGTAGTTACCAATGTAAATTAAAAACAGCAAAAGTGCTTCTAATTCAAGCTGGCCGATGCTGTTAGTAACTTCTCCGACTCGTCTGACGTCAGAATTAAGTGAATCAAAAGCATAAATAACTTCCTACCAATTCTTGGCACAAACCAAATCATGATGTGTTATATGTACAATTTTGTTTTAGCATGCTGAGAAAGATACGGTAATTAGGCTTCTACCTTATCATCAATTCTCTGATAAAAGCAATAAACCTAGGTTTCTTACAAACGACGTACAATTACAAAACAATTACTTCCCAACTTTATTCATTACCCCAACACTGTTTTTATGGTCCGCTTTATTAATCTTATAGCGCAGCACATTTATAAAAACGGAATTACACACACTGTTTTAACAATTTAAAACTTCTTAGGTATCACTAGTGCTAAAGGATGTAATTACAGATAAATAGTCGATTAGTGGAAACAGCTGTTGACTGAGATGCCAGTTTACGCGGTTAAATGTGAGGAAGTGTTAGTACAAACAAATAAAATAAATGCGCCGACGAAAGATACTTTGGTGGAATTATTAGTTATAAATAATCTTCTCTGTCGATTTATTCTTCGACTCGATTTAATGCTTAAACAAATACTACTTCCTTCTCTTTCCTTCCTTTTCCTTCACTAAAAAGCCATACGCACTTCTTAAATACCTATACATTTTCGTCTATCAATTATTCTTCACACACGTATTTACGTCATCTCACTTTTGAGAAAAGTTCCGCCTATTTTTCCTAAATTGTTTCGTAATATTTAAAAACTAATTATTATTTAAATTATATGCCTCATTCATATGTCATTGGTCATTGGCTATCATTCTTGATTAAACTCATATCGTAGTTGTAGTTGGAAAGAAAAATCTCACAAGCCCTTACCGTGAATTGAATGGACGATATAATTAAAACATGATTTATGGCAAATTACACTTTATTGTACGAAGGCGGGATACTGACAGAAAATTATTTTTACATCACAAATCAAATGAACATAAATTGATTCACTACAAGGTGTTCTGCATATAATAACGGATAAGAAATGTTATCACTGAATCAATTGATACGCAAAAGCGATCATAAAAATGAATACAACTACAAGGAATGATTTCCTAAACAATGACAGACTGACTATTTAAAGGTTGCCCACCACTTGTTGTTGTTTGGTACTGTTGTTGGGGCATTAGCACTACAACTACAGCGATTTGAATATGAAAGCCGAAGAAACGGATAGAAACTCAATTGCATTGTAAAAAGCTACAATCAAACATCTTTCATCCTGGATTAGTTCGTGTAAAGGATTGCTGATTTTGATTACAGACTGAAGAGCTAACATTCTTTCAAAACAGATTCCAATGTATCTAAGAAAATGTTTGCGTGTGTTGGTTGAAATACTAAGCTTGGTCGCAAACGAACCGATTTTTGACCACAGCCTCCAGCATTCACGCCTTTTAAATAATGAACACCAAATACAATTAGTTTTTTAGACTCCTATTTTAAAGTGTAGGTTTGACTTTATGTAACTAGCAAGAGCAACTAATTATCTATTCCAAATTTTAGATTACCTTTATTCCTCAGGTTGACAATAATCTTATTCCGAAGCTCAGAATTGGCAGCATTTATGGCAATCAATACACCTCTTCCTCTAGCAGAATTCAAAAGCTGTGGGTACTTTTTCTAAAGGACAATTTGTGTGCAATCAAATATAATTCGTCAGCTCCGAGTACCCTCCGACTCCAAGCCTTCAATAAATAAGCTATATAATTTATAAACGTTAAAAATATTACCTCAAAGCTTTTCAGACCATTGAGGAGTATATCTCCAGTCATATTGACGTTCCTTAAGATATCATCACGTTTAATAACTTCCAGAACTTTTTTCAGCACTTGGATTTTACTGGCTTCACCCATCCATGTATTGAAGATGCGGTAGGCTTGGTCAACCCTAATGGACAAAAGTTAAAACTGAATTAGAGGAGAGGATACTTGTAACTGTATTTTTGGTTGCTGGTTGTCTGAATCGGCAATCGGCACTACAATTAATTAATTATTAGCAACCAAGTAATTCATCATCCATTCATCCGTCTACCTAGATACTTATAGTATGCAAATATAGGAGATTCACTTGAATTCGGGAGAGTGATAAAATCCTCCAGTTAGCATTCTTTTACTAAAAGTCACTACGTCGGGGGGCGAGGAAAGGTTAAAATGCTCAATACACCACATTTTTCCCGTGAGCCCACATCCGGTTTGAACTTCATCAAATATTAAACCAACTCCTGCCTAAATTCAAAAAAAAATATTCAAAGTTTCCTCTTTCCTGTTACTTTTACATTTTTGCGCACAAATTAAGATTCGAAGTACTAAGGAAGTTTAAGCAAACAATCAATCTACCTTCTTAGCCACCTTCTGCAAACCCTGGAAAAATTCGGGAGAAGCATGATTGTCTCCACCTTCGGATTGAATGGGTTCAACAATTATTCCGGCTACCGGATTGGGCTTCTTCTGCCATTTATGAATCAAATCTTCCACTTGTGCAAGGCATTTCTTGTCTTCTTCTTGATTTTCGCGTACGTTTTCTTCCAAAGGATATTTGTACAAAGGAAAACTAGCAATTGGCCAATCAAATGCTGGCACATCAATCTTGTGAATTGCTTTCGAATGTGTACACGAAAGAGCTGCTAATGTTCTACCGTGAAATGCATCTGCAACGGAAGTAATTAAGACAAATAATCAGAACTTTGAAATACAAGTTTAAAGTTACCTACAAACCCGTGCCGTAAGGAGCAATAATGTCCTAAATTTTCATAATATTTTAACTTTAAACTCTACAAATAAGATTTCTTGACCTCGAAAAGACAACATCGACAATGCTGGCGACCCTGGCGGTTGATTAACCATACAAGACTCGTTCTCTTCTGCAGTAAACGTACTCCCACCTCTTTGTTGTTTGCGGTACCTAAAAAATATTGCCTTAAAAGCATTTTCGTTGGAACAGGAACCGCAGGCCATAGTAGTCATATGACGGAGACCGTAAGGGGCCACCTGAAACCAATAAATTCCCCAAGTAGGATTAGGCAACTATATTAATAAATAATAATCATATCGTCCGTTAATAATTTGGTCCGTTAAGAATCCTATGATTTTATTTTGTATTTGTAGAATGCCTGAATCATTAGGGCGTTCTTCATTTTGCTTTGAAACGGACGATATATGAACTATTTACAAAAGCAAATAATTGTGCTCTATTATTATAGAGTACTTATACTGTACAGAAACTTACAGATAGAACTGATTTTTTCAAATCATCGACCCAGGTTTTACCCGGATAAACACCAAGAGCAGGGCGATTAATCAAACTCCTCTAAAATAAATGTAAAACAAAATGTGTTACTACATTTTATTGATTGCAAATGGGAAATTAAAACAAACTTCAAAGGAAGAACATCAGAAAATACAATTGCATTAAATTCATACCACAATGTGAGGATCTTCAAACATTTTGATTAAGTCGGGATGGTTATAGCCCAATGGTAATGAAGATATCTGAGTAAATGTGTCGAGCAAAACATTGCCATCAACATCCACAAGGTAATTGCCCAAGCTGCGATCATAGTCACCAAAAAGTTGCACGCTACCCGTTTGCTACACAGACAAGACGGAATAAGTGCAAAGTTAAGTTTAAGTGTACATAGTATAGCATTGTGATTGTGATTCTGAACAAACTATTCGGCTCTTATACATATAGCTTAAAAACGGTGTTAATGCTCCGGAGCAAACACTAGTAAGTAGAAGAATGGCTACCCACTCACGTTATCACCAGGATTCTGTGTATTGCTTAATCATTAATAGTGAAAACAAGAAAAATCTTTTTACTTGGATTTCGTTTAATTCTTTTATTAACTGCAGAGACCGAGGCCCAGGAACAGCTGTTTTTACTGTAGGCCCACTGGGTTCTCCGCTGACCAGAGTAGTTACATTTCTAATACCTTCAAATAATAACAATTAACCACTAAATCATACTCAAACTGAAAGGACTGAATGAGAATGAGAAAGTAAAAGCAGTTAAAACACAAAATTCACAGGAAATGTTGGTTATTTTTATTTCACTGACTTGACCGGAAGCTATTTCTGCAAAAGAACCTTGAAACAGCCAAAAGTCCAGCCATTGCTTTGCGCATTGTACTGAGTACAGCACTGATTTAAAGCTCCGATTCTAACATACTTTGGTAATGGTAACTTATGTTGAGAGTTTGAGAGACTTCATAGCAAATTAAAAACTGTAATGGAAAATGATAACAGGACAGGAAACAGGAAATGTATAATGTAATGTGGAGTCGCAGAATTCGCAGATCGTTTCGTGTTTCCCAAGATTTAGGTAATAAATTATTACGAATTTACGATTGCAAAAAGTAAAAATATTAAAAAATTAAGCAAAAACTTTTTGAATAAAAACAATAATTATTTTTCTTTCCCGTCGCGTCGTTTTAACTGTGCGATTGAATACTAACCCCTTTACCTTACTCCTGATTGATGGGTTTTTATTATTATTTGTTATGCCCTGTGCAATAGTTCAATAATAATAATTTTAATTTTTAATGTCTACTGCTCGTATAGTCGTAGTAGAATAATAATAAAAAATAAAAATATTCTGCCATAACTTAAACATTATTATAAAAAATTTAATTAATCTTCCCAATAGTAGCATTTCTTTAGAAACTACAATAATGCCATACTACTAATACATTTTTACTGTGTATCCTTGACAGTGCACCGGCGCTTCAATAACTTGAATGTACCTACCTATGGACTTTCACAATCATTCAATCATTGAAGGCTGCATCTCAACAATCTCAAGCCTCTGCAATTTATTACAATTTATTATTCCTAGGCCATCCGAAGTAAGAGACGGTATCAGTGCAGTGTGGACAGCCAAGTTTGAGGAACTAAGAAAGCATTGAAAAAAGAATGTGTGTGCCCCTTCACTTGTTACTTTGGTTGTATTAACTATTTATACACCAGTAGCTTTATTTTATTTATTGATATTACTCGCTTTAAATAATAATATAATATAGTATGCATTGAATACTTTTCAACTTTTAATATAATTTATATTTCATGAATCAGATTTTTAGGATCATCATCACAACACCAGGTATCTTCATAATCAAAACATCTTAAATATGGTTACAAGAAAACAAGAATTCGTCGACTAACAATAATTCTACGTGACTATGATCGAATAGAATAGGAATGGCAATTTCAAACAACACAATATACATATGATATTTTGCGCAGCATAGGAGTAGTACAACTACATATATGTATATGTTTTCCAGTATCTAATTACTTATAATTACGTTGACTGGATATTTATAACTAGTTCATTTTGCACACACATACACGCACTAACATATTATACCTATATATGAATGGTTACAAATAATTATGTGATGTTGATTGACATGATCACTAGTCGCAAACTAATAATGCATGATAGTATGGAAGACTTATAGGAAGTTTATGTTATTTGACCACAATTTATTATTATTTCTACTAAGATTATACAGTACGCTCTCGCTGAAGACAGTGGATACATTATGAATTTACGAACATTGTTCGTATTACCTCATATTTAGTACTACTGGATAACTATTCTCAATTAGACTGGTATTGCAGTTGGATCGAGATCTCACAAGTGCTTACTGTGAGTGGAAGACAACATGATTCATGGTAAATTGCAATTGTACATAAGCGGCATTGCGTAAGCAAATGGAAACAATAGAAAATAAATTTCAACACATCATAATTGAACATAAAAGTTGACTCACGACAAGGTGTTCTATGTATACTTAGTATAACCGACAAGAAATACTATGATTTAATAGACTAATGCGTGAACGCGATTATAAAAATGAATACAATTTACTAAAATTATTACATACTAATAATTATCACCTACCACCGTTCTGTTTTTGGTACTTTTAAAGCAACACATCGCTTAATATGAAGATCGAAACAGAAGATTTCGAAAATCTTAACTTCAATAACAATCAATATAGATAGGACTATATCATCAAAAAATATAAACGTTTTAGTTGTGGAAAATGGTATTAAAGCATTTAAGGATAAAACTAACAAAATGATTGTGGTCTGTTGGACTTGCCACGCAGATTTTTTCTCTGCTTTGCAGGTCCGTTGTGTCCTGTATGTCCATACGGACTGTTGAATTGTCAACACAAAAGAGACAACTAAGCAGGGGAAGAAGCCGCAAGGGACTTCAGACCAGTGCAGTAACAATAAATGTGGAGACGAGACTCGCTTGGCGATTGTAGCGTAGTTTTAGCGAATTGCTCTAACTGGTTGCAAAAACGAATAGCAATAACTTGTGACTTAAAAAATATTTTGCCGACTTTAACATTGGATTGATTTTGAATCACACAAGCATTGAAGCTGATATTAATATGGAAGACATGTTTGTATGTGTAACCCTGCATGGCAACGTTGATTCTTCAATGAACATTTGTTACACATCACACACAGAATTAATTACTTTCGTCTCATACACACATTGAACTAGCTTGACCCCCTCCCTTGAAACAGCGAATAACTAATACACAGTTGCTAAACATTTAAACTTGTGCAGCTGTGCAATGAACAACGATATGGAATGAAAGTACATACCTACCTGGTTCTCAAATATTAACGTTCCTAACTCAGAGAAGTATATTACTTACACATCTGTGCGTGTAATTATGATTATTTTTGGCAAGGATTAACTTGAGATATAATAAACCTAATAAAGCTATGCTGCCAGCGTTACTAATGAGATACACACTTCATACTGATAACATTTAGATTTCAAGAATATTTCTCATTTTCAACGTGCACGTGGTGAGAATTATTCATCCCCGATTACTTCATTTAAAGGATGCTGGTTCTGATTCCCCGACTCAGAGTTCTTTCAATACAGATTCGAATGTATCCAAGAAAATGTTTGCGTGTTTTGGTTCAAATACTAAACTTGGTCGCAAACGAACTGCTTTTTCTCCACAGCCTCCAGCGTTCACGCCTATTACATATTTTAAACAATAGTTTTAAAGACTGTACTTTTAAAGACCAATGAAGCTTGAGCTTATGCAACTAATGATCTATTACGCATTTTGGTTTACCTTTTTTCTTTAGATTAACAAGAATCTTATCCCGAAGACCAGAGTCAGCCGCATCTACAGCACACAACGTTCCCCTTCCTCTAGCAGAATTCAAAAGCTGCGGGTACTTTTTCTGCAAAAAGATTGTTGCACAAGATAATTGTAATTTTTAACTTTACTTAGAGTTTCCATCAATTAATTAGCTAAATGTAAAACAATTTTGAATTACCTCAAAGCTTTTTAGGCCATTGAGGAGTATATCTCCAGTTTCATTGACGTTCTTTAAAATATCATCACGTTTAATTACTTCCAGAACTTTTTTCAGTACTTGAATTTTACTGGGTTCGCCCATCCATGTGTTGAAGACACGATAAGCTTGATCAACCCTAATAAACATATCAGAGGCAAGCAAAATTAAAAACGAGAATCATGTTCCTACTGCGCTATAATTGCAGTGCGTACTTCGAAAGTTAAACAAACATGTACATGCGTATCAAGGTAGCCTGAACGTTGACAACGAGCTTTCCACTTAACGCTTACGAACGCTTTTGAGTTTTAAAGTCAAACTACCCTAGACGCTCATTATGCATATTACTGTATATAGAATATTATATAAAGACTATAATTTAACAACTTTCGTTAAGTTTTAACTGCATATGAGCTGAGACTTACTTGAATTCAGAAGTGTGGTAAAATCCTCCAGTTAGCATTTTCTTACTGAAGGTGACTACATCGGGGGGAGAGGAAAGGTTGAAATGCTCCAGACACCACATTTTTCCTGTGGTTCCGCCTCCCGTTTGAACTTCATCAATTAGCAAAGCTACGCCTGTCTATATTAAAGAAGAAATTACGCATGCTTTCTGTTACTTTCCTACTTTACCTTTTCAAATCTATACATGTATAAGTATTTGCCATCACCAAAATGAAGTATTAAAATTGTTAAAAATCATACCTTCTTGGCCACCTTCTGCAAACCCTGGAAAAATTCTGGCGAACCGTGATTGTCTCCACCTTCGCACTGGATTGGTTCAATTATTATTCCTGCTACCGGATTATTTTTCTTCTGCCATTGATGAATCAAATCTTCCACTTGTGCAAGGCATTTCTTATCTTCTTCTTGATTTTCGCGTACGTTTTCTTCCAAAGGATATTTGTACAAAGGAAAACTAGCAATTGGCCAATCAAATGCTGGCACATCAATCTTGTGAATTGCTTTGGAATGTGTACACGAAAGAGCTCCTAATGTTCTACCATGGAAAGCACCTACAATTACAATGAAAGCAATTTTAAGACAAATTAGGAAAGATTAGAGATACAAATGATATATAGGGAGTTGTAAGCCCACATCAATAATAATAAAAATTTAACTATGTAAATACAATTCAGACTTGTTTCGTCATGGGTAACACTGTATCATACCATGGAATGACAAAATCGACAATGCTGGCGACCCTGGCGGTTGATTAACCATACAAGACTCGTTCTCTTCTGCAGTAAACGTACTCCCACCTCTTTGTTGTTTGCGGTACCTAAAAAATATTGCCTTAAAAGCATTTTCGTTGGAACAGGAACCGCAGGCCATAGTAGTCATATGATTAAGTCCATGAGGGGCCACCTGAAACCAGCAGATTCCCAAGGGCCTATTAGTAAGCACTAATAGTAATAGTAGGTACTAATACTAGTACTAGTTTTACATAATGCATTTTAAAATAGTAAAAATATACTAATGCTTAATTCAAATGCAACATATTTTTAATGTTTATTTCTTAATGAATGTAGAAACTACTTACAGATAGGACTGACGATTTCAATTCTTCAACCCAGGTACTGCCAGGATAAACACCAAGAGCAGGGCGATTAATTAAACTTCTCTGAAAAAATTAAATTATAAAATGTGTTACAGAATTTAATGCTGCCATATCATATACACTTCAAAGCAAGATTATTAGACACTACAACTGTATTAAATTCATACCACGTTGTGAAGATCTTCAAACATTTTGATCAAGTCGGGATGGTTATAGCCCAATGGAATGGAAGATATTTGAGTATACGTATCTAGCATAACATTGCCGTCCACATCAGCAAGGTAATTGCCAACACTGCGATCGTAGTCAGCAAAAAATTGTACACTGCCAGATTGCTACATTGAAAAAAATGACATAATAATTGCTAAATTAGGTTCAGTACGGTGTTATATATAAAACATTAAAATACCGCATACTTTATTATGAATAACATGCAATGTATGTAGGTGCCTATGTACTAGTAGGCATGCACAGTTTTTGCACACACTACTATAAACAAATTTACCATAGGAAAATGCTCCTCTTATTCGAAATCAATGATAAAAGTAACATCTTGAAAATAAATTATTAATGTAAAACAACATTAAAAATGTTGTTTTACAACACGATGAGAACCAAGAACTTACTTGGATTTCATTTAATTCTTTCAATAATTCCTGAGACCGAGGCCCAGGAATAGCTGTCTTCAATATTGGTCCGCTTGGTTCTCCACTAACCAAACTTGAAGCATTTCTCAAACCTTTAAAACAATGCAATGGCAAGAAATGTATAATTTTTTCACAAACAAATAAAAGTATCACGCTATTGCCAAACAAATGAAATATTTGCAAAACATTAATCTGCAATAGTAATGAACAACATATTTATATATGTACATAAGTACTTACATTGAAATGGTAATCCATTTCTGCAAAAACCCCGTGAAACAGATAAAAGTCCAGCCATTGTGCAGCACTGATTTATAGCTCCAATTCCAATTTCACTAGGCAACTGTTGATGATGAGAGACTTCCTAGCAAATTGGGAGTTAATGGAATGAAGTAGAGTGGAATGTAGAATCACAGATAGTTTTAATTATAGAACACCTTTGTGCAAAAAAAACCGTTTTAATTATATAAACTTTATACTGCCTCAGAAGTTGGTGGGTAAATGCCAAAAGATACTTTAGGAACGCTGTAGTCAAGCTTGTTCCAAGCTATAGACGCTTACTTTCTCTCCTTGTTGTTAACTGGCCAAAAGTTTAATTGAAAGTCAAGGTCGTATCTATTAAGGTCATATTTTTTATAAAGTAAGTGCGTGTTAATAAGTGAGGGAAACCACAAGCCACAACGCACAACTCAACTAAAGGTAGGTAGGTATCTCAACGTCCAAGCGAACTAGTTTTAAAGGAGATGCAAACAAGCTAGATCTGCAACTATAGCCTCTATAAGAAAAATGTTCGCAGTAGGCAGTATGCGAATGTGAGCGAGCTATTTGAACAGTTTGCGCATTCTTAGCAACAAAATCAATCAAGCCCCTATGTCCCTCGGAAATTAGCACATACAGTACAAATTTTAACGATTTCTCGGTAACAATTTATTTACACGAAAAAAAATTAGATTTAGTAAATAATATTCTTAACAGTTGCCTGCACAAACTGTTCAAATGCAAAGCAAGGCCGAGCTGAAAGGAGTGTCTATCCAGCCTGCAACTACTTCATACTTCACAGTCTCCAGTGTATGCCCGACTTGTGAGCTATGTACCTTCCCTTTGCCTTACATACAAATTATAAGTTGAATCCAAAGGAGCTCAACTCCAGCGATTCCCCCAAATCGCTAGATTTAGAGTACTGCTTCGTGACTCACTGAAAAAACGTGTATAATGTCCAGCTTTCTGAATGAAATAGAAAAAAGCCTATCACGTTTATTATACAGATTCCTTTCAGTGATGGATTCTACCGCGTCTTCGACGATACAAACGTAGCCTGGGTATTAATAAATCACATGCGATATTTCCGACACCGTATAAAGCATCTTTCTTTGATTATATCAAAATTTGATGGAGTCTATGCTATGCTATCAGTAACAGCTGGAGCTACAAAAATATAGTTTAACTGATGCCGCTATATTAATTCTATTGTTATAGTATTTCCCAGGAAATAGATTATAAATTAATAAGAATAAGGTATAACAAAATTAAATATTAGATTGTAAGGTTGCCATTATTGCATATCGCAGCATGAGTATTTGCAGGCATTACAGCCAACTACCTCAGTATAAATATATTCCGTCCATCAACAACGGAAAAGCAGTCGGAAGAGAGACGAAAAAACTTGGAATCGAAATTAATAACCTACCTACCTAGGTGTAATACCTAAACACAATATCGTAACGAAAATTTTGAGATAAAATTAGTTAGACAAGAGAAAAAGTAAAAATTAACCTTTTCCAAAGGATTTTCATCCTTTTCTTCTGCTGACGGGCTTTGTTTGGATGCAGTAGGTAAGCCCTCCCATATAGGCTTGCATCTTGTGGTGTATTTCGCTACCAGATCATCTATGCTGATAAAATTGTTGTCAATTTGCTCAGGAAGATCGGTGGGGGTAAAAGGAGGTACTCTGCTCGACCCGGTGCAGGTTGGTTCAATTGGTTGCATTTGATTGAAACCGCTGTCACTTTGGCCGTTGTAGTAATTTCTCTGTGTCGGTACTTTTTTGGCAAGATTTGGACTAAGTCTTTCATTATACTTGGACAAAGTTTCACATAGTTCAATACTGGGACAGCATGATTCAATTTGCGAAGCTTCATTGGAGGGACAACAGGTACCATCCGTGCAAATACCACTGGAAAAGTCTTCATCCACAAGCTAGAAACAATATTGCGTAATTACTTATTAAATACCTGAAGTATGTGTACATATTCGTAGGTCAGCCTCGCATCAATGAAAACAATAATGGTAAGAAACCTAATTTAATTCTAACCAAGTAGTAAAATTACTACTAATTTTACAACAAAAATAATAGACGCAGTAAAAGCACATGAAATCGTAGAACTCAGCCAAAAAGTCTGAGGTACTTAATTAAGGTAAGGAAGAAATTGAAACAAGATGTAACTTACAAAACTGGAATTCTTGCAAGGAATAAATAAAGTAAATTCTTCTGGAGGATCATCGATTTCATTAATCACAGATTTTGCTTTCTTTGGACTTTCTTCTTCAATATCGTAAACCTAGAAATACAAAATTATAGTTTTTAAAAATATTAAATATGTGCCCAAATCACTAGAACTGTCAAATAGTTTAAATTATCCCCTGCATAGATAAAGCAGGACGTAAATAGTAGAAGTGTGCAAGCGCGTTATTACGTATACTACCTAAGGCATACACGTATGTATACATAAATGCATAACAGTACAATGTTCTGTTTAAGCTCAATACAGACATATTTTAGATTTTCTAACTGGACTGGACTGTGTACATACATATATTCTCGTATGTACATACTTTCGTACCAAATAAATAACGCCAGCAAGGTGTTTTACTGACAGTGAGTGCAATTTTAATTTCTTAAAACCTTACGACCGACGATTTTATACACACAAAGCAAAGCTTTTAAATCGATGCACGTGTACATGAATCCCTCTAAGAAAGTATTATTCAGTCTTTCAGCGATCCTATACAAGTTTGAAATCTACACCCCGTTCACTATTAGAAATTAATCACAAAATATCAAAGTACCTATGTATTTTAGAAAAAAATATATAGCAACGTACACTTACCTACCGTAAACTCTCTTTTACTACGCGGGTCTCCATTAGTGCGCGGGGGTCCGAGGGCCTGAATGGAATAATGCGCGGGTCTCTAATAACAGTACGCGGGTCACCGGAAGTATTTTCAGTGTTTAAGTTTACACAAATTAGTGTAAACCGAACTTTTTAGCCACTGAATAGCTTCAATTATTAAAGGACACATACTTTTAAGTGGCTTAAAAGTGTCAAAATTCTTGTTTTTAGGCTGTTTATTTCAACTAAATTCAGGGTAGTAAAACGGTTGGTTTGAATAATGCGCGGGTCTCTATTAAAGCGCGGGTCTCTAATTGTACGCGGGGGTCCGAGGGTGGAGGGGCTGAATGGAATAGTGCGCGGGCGTTCTATTAGAGTTTACGGTACCTATTTCGTTTCAAGCAACGAAATGACATTTTACGGTTTCCAACCAATAATGCCATAAACAACTACTTACATGAGTACATTGGGTTTCTAGCAAAGAACAATTTTGACCAAAGTTTAGACCTTTTCTAGTAGATAGTTCCCCATTACCATTTTGCATTTGGTAGCTTCGTATGTACCTAGGTATATTAATATGCATCAATATGTACCTTGATACTTCGTTGCTTGTGTCCCCCCCACACGATTAGTTTTTCCTTAAAATGCGTGTAACTTACGTAGAGAAAACGTCTCAAGATATTAATTTATCAGATAATACAGGTTCAATTTCTATTTACATAATATGTCCGACTGATAATAAGCTCATTTTAGTACTCAACGTAAACTATGTACTTGTTTATCTATTTATGTGCATCAGTGCTCCTGTTTCTAAGACTTGTGTAATTAAGTAGGTACTTGCATAACATATTCTACATGTGTGTCTCATCGTCAGTACATAAAGCAACGTTAGCCCATTAATCTCTACCTACCTACCTGCGAAACCTTTCCATTCGTAATCAATTGGGGCTTCATCTTGACGATACTTCAATGCAATGCATGTAGTGCCTGGATATATTGGCGCGCAAATTTAGGGGTAAGACGAGAATCTCAAAGATTATTATTGTTTTGAGTGGCAAAAATATAATCTACCTACCTACATTACCTACTTAAGTACATCGGTAAACGCTATGCAGTTGGTAAAACTCAATACCTCAATAACTGACTAAGTAGATTCGATCGTACACTGAATTTCGAAAATACACCAAACTATGCTGGAAGACTAAAAAAACCAATGATATGGCTACAAAATAGTAATTTAAAACAATCTCTTACAGCCACTCCATTCACTAGACCATAGGAATTGGGGTCTTCAAAGCGAAGAGCTCTGGGCAGGTTCCTCTTTTTGGGCGGCCACGCTAGTCCCAGATTACTGAGATTACTATTTTTTAACTTGAGATTTCTCTCCTTTAGTCTTTTGGTTGCAGGTTGCTCTGTAGGCAGTGATGTTAAAGGTAAATGTTGTCGTCCAAGTTTAGCTACAGCAAACAATCGAACAATTCATTATTAAACTCGCTTCTCAAAATAATCATTTAATGTGAATGGGGTCACCAATTCTAACATCTTCAATCTTACCTCCTCCGTGAAACATTATTGCTGGAGCTTGATGTGGATTTTGATACTGGCTTGTAGGATAAGCAACTCCATTGCTATTATGTAGTACGAAGCCTGCCATAGTATTTTAACTAGACAATACAATAGACAAGCAACAAGGCGTCACTACACAATAATTACTGATCGGAAACGACACGGACACCAGACACAGACAGACAACAGACGAAAGAAATTAGAGTCAGACTTGTATTTTGGGTTTAGGTCCAGGGCTTGGCTTGACGCTTGACTAGGTAGGAACTAATAAATTGTTTTGTACGCAGGTAGTAATAATTATTTACGAAGATTAAAAAAACATTTAACAGATTAATTAATTAATTTGTGGACAGGACGGATGGTGGAAGTAAAAATTAGATGCCTAGACGTGGGGACGCGGCAGGCCCAAGTGGGAAAGTGACAGTCGAGTGAGTGTTGGCTGAGTAGTGCGGAGGTGGGGAGCGAGTGCCTGCATTAAAAGTAGCGTGTGAATTCAAATCTTTTTGAAAATACAAACCGTCAACAGCTTGCGTCCCATTGGCCGAGGACGCAGGCGAGTGGGAAGGCTGAGCCAATAAGAGCGCAGGGATTCGCAAATGAGTTCAGGTGTATTCGGCCGCATTCCATTTCCACTCTGCCAATGCAGATGACTCACACGTCATCACACAGTAAATCTCTACACAGACACCACGGGCCTCACAAAATATTATCTTGTCATAAAAAGAAAATGATGGAAATCTGTCCTGTCATCTGTTTTTAACAAGCGAGTACCCCATTTTATTCTTTTCCTGCAGTGCAGTGAGCAGTGTAGGGCGGGGTGGGCCTTTTCGCAACTGTAATTATACTTAGTTTTGAATATTTTTGAAAACGGTTTATTACTAGATTTTTGACAGGTTTGAAAAGTGTTATTTATTAGTTTTGACCTTTTTGAAAAAGTGTTTTTTATTAGTTTTGACCTTTTTGAAAAAGTGTTAGAGAGAAAGACTAACTTTATTCAAAACAAAGTTGACACTGTCCTCCAACGAGGATAGCCCAACGGACTCAGTATACGTTACAGACTTTTGTTGTTTACATATTGTTTGTGTTATAATTAGTAGGATTGGTGTTATTTATAATGTATATATTAGGTGTCAGGCACGGTCGAAAATAAATGGTGAACACATATTTGCACTGACTTCTTCAGTACAGTTGTAACCACGTCCTCGATCAGTGTTGCTGGTAGATGCTGGTTCTTCATAAAATTTAGGAAGAATTTCGTGATAGTTCCTCTTGCTCCGATGTATAGCCCAATCACCTGAATGTCGACCAGGCCGAGTTTTTCTTTGAAGTATGGAATACAAGGGTCATAGATTGATTTTTTCTCTTGATGTACGGATTCAGCTTGGTTAGTATCTTGCTCCATCCGGACGGTAGGATCGATAATTATGCCTTGTTTTGTTTGAAGGTCATAGGCAATAATGTCTACGCGTCTTGAGGCGGTTACTCGCGCGTTATTCCTGGGATACCCTACATCTTCCGACGCGCTCGTTCCATTTCCACCTTCTTCGGTAGCGCTACATTCGACTTCTTGCAATACTTTCCATCCGAGTTTCCCCATTGCTTCGGCGATCAACCGCCTTACTGCATGGTGTCGATTATTACGTAAAAGCTCGCCCCTTTGACATTTTCCAAGGACGTGTCCTAAAGTTTCGGTCTCTTTACAACCAAATCGGCAGTAAAGGTCGGATCCAAGGTCAGGTCTAGGGATGGCTTTGACCGGTAGTACGTAGCTGGTCATTTTGATGGAAGTTACCCATTCGGATGTAGAAAGTCCATTTTTTGAATGTAACCACTTATTAGCTGACGGACATTCTTGAAATTGGATTACTCCTTGCCCTTTCTGAGGCAGTTTGCACCAATTTTCGTATTCAAGACTTCTAAGGTGTTCCCTGATGATTTTACTTTTCTTCACTTTTGCTTTTTTTTCTACCTGCAGGTTGCTTCTGACTTCCGTCGGAATACTGAGAAAGTCTAGGCTGCAGTCTTGTTCACCTTGGAGGTCTTTAATCTCGTGCAACAGTGGATGGTCCGATTGCAGTAGAATTTCCAGGGAATTAAAGTTCTGAATTCCAGCTTCCCATTTGGCTCGAATTAGCCCCAACCCTTTAACTTTGGAGCTGGAGTATATCATGGCAGTTGGAGTGGCAATTGGCAGAGTTAGGATTTCCTTGGCTGAGCTGCGAATAATTTTGTCGATCGAGTCTAGGAATTTAGTTGATAGTTTTAATAGAGGGGCGTGTTGAAAAGGATAAACTAAGGTTGGCCAAATATAGTTTTTCATGATTTTAAGTTTTTGATCCGGTCGAAACATAGGTGTTGCCACCAATTTTTCAATTTTGCTGGCAAATTGAAATGCACATTTCCCTTCGTCAAACACAATACAGTCGTTGAAAGTAACACCCAAATATTTAATAGTTTCGTCTGCCCCGATGCATCTGATAGACGTATTGTTGGAGATTTGCAGGGGATCTTTGCACAGTTCTCCTTTCACGATGCTAATTGCAACACTTTTTGGAGGATTCATTTGAAGACCGATTTGCGATAACGCTTCGGAGCTTTGTTGGAAAAGTTCTATGGCCGAATGTCTCGACCGGCCAACGATTCCGGTGTCGTAACAATCGCTATTTTAGTCGCGATTTACTTTAGTTTGTTAAAACTGCAGTAATGAATCATTGACACCCAATTATTATTTAGCATTGAAAAAGCATTTATTCTATTATAATAATATTGGACCATAATCAATGTTTAACTGTGCACACATCAGAATTATATTTGAGACA